>JAKSZT010054389.1:337720-357711 GCA_026826555.1 Tolypeutes matacus | reverse complement strand
ATATATATATATATATTAGAAGATGCTTAGATTACATAAATGCCACACAAAAATTACAGGGATTCCCATGTTCCCCACCTCCCACACCTCCCATAACATCCCACATAAACTTCCCTACCCTCTCCCTCTAGCCATTTCAGTGCATGCTGACATCTTTATTATGTTTCCTCTGTTGCACCCACACTATCTCTCTTCCCTCATGAAACTATGTCAATTTGAATTTGCTGTGAGCCTGTCCCACAATAATGCCTTGCAGATCCCCCAAAGAGGTGTCTGTTTCAACCTCTACTTGTCAGGCTGGCTACATCTGAGATTCAAAGTAGGCTCAGTTAGCCAAACTCACTGAAGGAAAACCAATCTCTGTCCTCTGTCAGATCTTCTTCCTCTCAGGGAGTCAGACCTCCTTTCCCTCTCAGTTGGATGAAGTGACCCAGTGGTTTTTATGAGGGTACTTGAAGGTGGGGGATATGTGCCTTTCCCAGTCATAGAGGCGAGTAACTCATGGCTTTCATTTCTGCCTCTTCATATCTCTGTCTCTTTCCCTCAAAGATGATATGCAACAATCTCCTGGTCTGCACAAACCCCCAAAGTACCTTTTTGCAATTCCTCTGTGTTTTTTTGTTTGTTTGTTTGTTTTTTGTAAGAGATTTGCACCCTGCTTAATACTCTTACCTAACACACTCTTTAAATATCAGTCATTGATTGGGGAAATTGAAAAAGAAAAGTAAGTAACTTGAAACAAATGAAAATGAGAACCCAACACATAAAAACCTATGGGATGGAGCTAAATCTGTGCTGAGATTGAAATTTATAGCCATAAATGCTTATATTAAAAAGGAAGAAAGAGGTAAAGTTAAAGACCTAACTGGACACATGGAGGAACAAGAAAAAGAATGACAAACATATCCCAAAGAAAATAGAAAAAAGGAAATAACAAAGATTAGAGCAGAACTAAATGAATTTGAGAATTAAAAACACACAAAAAAAATTAACAAAACCAAAAGTTGGTTCTTTAAGAAGATTAATAAAATAGAGAAAAACTCTTAGCTGGACTAACAAAGAAAAAAAGGGAGAAATGCAAATAAATAAAATAAAAAATGAGAGACAGGATATCACCACTGATACCACAGAAATAAAAAGTATCATATACTTTGAAAAATTATATGCCCAAAAGTTGGATAACTTAGATCAAATAGACAAATTTCTAGAAACACATGAACCATCTACATTGATGACAGTAGAAACTGATAAATTAAAAGGCCAATAACAAGTAAAATGATTGAATTAGTCATGAAAAACCTCCCAACCCTGAAAAGCCCAGTACCAGATGAGGTCACAGGTGAGTTCCTCCAATCATTCCTGAATGAACTAACACCAATCTTCCTTAAATTCCTCCAAAAAAGAGGAATGCAGGGAACTTTACTTAGCTTATTTTATGATGCAGAAGCTACTAATACCAAAGACACACAAAGAAGCTACAAGAAAAGAAAATTGTGGACCAATCTCTCTAATGAACACAGATGCTAAAATCTTCAACAAAATATTTGCTAATAATATTCAAAAACACATCAAATGAATTTTTCACCATGACCAAGTGGGTTTTATCCCTGGTATGTGAGAATAGTTCAACATAAGAAAATCAAAGTAATACACCACACTAACAGATCAAAAGAAAAAAAATCATATGATCATCTCTATTGATGCAGAAAAAGCATTTGACAAGATACAGCATCCTTTCTTGATAAAAATAAAACACTGCAAAAGATAGAAATAGAAGGAAACGTCCTCAACATGATAAGAGTATGTATAAAAAACCCACAGCTAACATCATAGTCAATGGTGAAATGCTAAAGGCTTACCCTCTAAGATCTGTCACAGTTCTTATTTAACATTGTGTTGGAAATACTTGCTCTAATCACTTAAGCAGGAAAAATAAATAAAAATCATCCAAATTGGAAAGAAAGAAGTATAAATTTCACTATTTGCAGATAACATGGACCTATGTGTAGAATACCCCCACAACATCTACAACAAAGCTTCTAGAGCTGAAAAAAACATTTTCATAAAGTGGCAGGATCAACACATAAACGTCAATGATATTTCTATAAATTAATACTGACTAATATGAGGAAGAAATCAGGAAAAATCCATTTACAATAGGAACTAAAAGAATTAAATATTTAAGAATAATTTTAACTAAATATGTGAAAGACATGGACACAGAAACCTTCACAACATCGTTGAAACAAATCAAAGGAGTCCTAAATAATTGGAAAAATATTCCATGTTCAAAGATTGAAAGACTAAACATCATTAAGATGTTGGTCCAACCCAAATTGATTTACAGAATTGACTCAAAAACAATAAAAATCACAGGAGCATTTTTTTTTTACTGAATTGGAAAAGCCAATTATGAAATTTATTTCAAAGGGCAAGAGCTCCCGATAGCCAAAAACATTTTAAAAAATTGGACAATCACACTATCTTACATTAAAGTTTACTACAAAGCTACAGTTGTCAAAAATCCATGGTATATGCACAAGGGTAGACATACCAACCAATGGAATTGAATGGGGAGTTCTGACATAGATCCTCATGCATACGATTGACTAATATTAAAAAAGGCCACGAAGTCCACTCAACTGGGACAGAATGGCCCCTTCAAAATATGGTTTTGGGAGAACTAGATAGTCATATCCAAAAGAATGAGAGAGGATCAACATCTCACACCCTGTACAAAAATTAACTCAAGATGGATCAAATACCTACATATAAGAAACAAGAACATAAAACTGCTAGAAGATGAAGTAGGAAATCATCTATGAGATGTTATAGTAGGAAAGGGTTTCATAAACTTTACACCCAAAGCATGACAAGGAATAAAAAAATGGACAAATTTGACCTCTTCAAAATTAAAAACTCTTGCATTACAAAGGAGTTTGCCAAGAAAGTGAAAAGACAGCCTATAAAATGGGAGAAAATATTTTGCAACCATCTATCTGATAAAGCCCAAATATCCATCATATATTTAAAAAATCCTGCATCTCAAAAATATAAAGACAAGAAAAAAAACATTAAAAATGGGCAAGATATTTGAATAGATGTTTTTCTAAAGAGGGAATAAAATGGCTAAAATGTACTTGAAATGATGCTCAGGATCACTACCTAGTAGGGAAATACAAATTTAAACTACAGTGAGATATCATCTTATACCTATTGGACTGGCAGCAATTTAAAAAGCAGAGAACTACAAGTGTTGGAGAGGATGTGGAGGAAAGGGAACCCTCATCCACTGATGGTGGGAATGTATAATGGTGCAGCCACTGTGGAGGACAGTTCAGTAGTTCCTCAGGAAGCTAATTATAGAATTGCCATATGATGCATCAATTAAAAGCAGGGACACAAACAGATATATGTCCACCAATGTTCATCGTGGCATTTTTCACTATTGCCACAACTTGGAAGCAACCCACATATCCATCAACAGATGAATGGATAAGCAAAATGTGGTATATACATACAATGGGAAATTACTCAGTTATAAGAAAGAATGAAGTATTGAGACACATGACAACATGGATGACTCTTGAAACCTTATGTTGAGTGAAATAAACCAGTTGCTAAAGGATAAATACTCTATGACCTCACTGATTTAACCTAAGCATATTTAGCAGACACACAGTGATCCAATCTGAAAGATAGTTATCAGGAGACAGAAAGGAAGTAGAGTATATTGAATTGCTTAATATGGGCAAAACACATATTTTGGTTTGACAGTGGATGGAAGTGATGGTGGTGCAGGGATGTGTGTGAAAAATAGAAGAAGAAGAGGTCATCTCTGGGTATATGTAAGTCTATAGTTGAAACTACAATTGTGGGACTGTTCCTTTGGCAAACATGGAAGGATAGGGTCACCTGTGCAGGATGCTGGTGGTAGGGGATAGGTGGGAAAGATTGTACCTGGGGTGTGTTTCTACAAATTATGGATGTGTTCATCTTGTCATAGTGTGTCATCTCAATGGATGGAAGACCACACAATAAACAAGAAAATATTAAACTACCATCATGAGGAGTCCTGTTACATTCTCAAATAGAGGGGCAAGAGTCTCTCAAGGACATAGGCAGTGCCTAATAAAACTAAACAGACTGGTATGTCAAGTACTCAATACTAATGTAGGAAACAATGAACTTTATTCTTCAAAAACTGAAATTTAATAGTTCTCCTAGGTTCAGAGCATTGGGGTAGGGGAAGAATGGGTGGAATATAGGGCATTTTGGGGATATTGGAATTGTTTTGCTTGATCTGGCATTGACAGATACACCAGCCATTAAACATTTTATCAGAACCTATGAAAGTGTACAGACCAAAATGTAAACCATATTGTAAAACATTGCCCATGGCTACTGACAATGCTTCGATGATTGTTCTTCAAATATAACAAATGTACCATAATCATGTAGGATGTTGTTGATAGGGGAGGTAGTAGGAGGGAGGGGGTTATATAGGAATCCCCTATATTTTGTATGTGCATTTTCTGTTACCTAAAGCTTCTTGGAAAATAAAGTGAAAAAAATATGACACTGGGGGAACATACTGAAGAAATGGTCAATATACATAAAAGATAACAGATCTTATGGTGATAAAAGGCACAATGTAAAAAAAAAATATTTAATTTTAATTTTAATTTATTATTTTACATTTTTGGTTTTGTTTTGGGGGAGGTTTTGGATGGCAGAGTGGTTTTAACTGTAGCAGGGTGGATTATTGGTGCCGAGTGATGTGTGGGCAGAGGTCTACCTGAGGTATGCCTTTATGAAATATGAATGTGTTCATGGGGTATTGTTGTGGCAGTAGAGACCCACACAATCACTGAGAGAATATTGAATTCCCATCCTGGGGAGTCCTGCTACTTTCTCTAATAGAGTGTCAAGAATCTCTTGAGAACATGGACAGTGCCTAGCGAAGAAGGACAGTACAATATGCCAGGCCCTTGATACTGATACTTGTACTTAAGAACCTTGTTCCTGCGAAATTGAAATTAGGTAGTCATACTTATTGCCTAAGATTTACCTCCTGAAATCCTCTTTGTTCAAATTTGTCCTCTCTCTAAGCCAAACTCATCGAATTAATTCACTACCATCCACCATCCCAATGTGGGACATGACTCTTGGGGATGAGCCTCACTGGCAGGGTGGGATTTTTATCAACTGCTAACTAGTGATGCATTTAGAAAAAGACCCTGACCAAACAGGGGAAATGATTAAATACAATTGAATTTTTATGGCTAAGGTATTTCAAAGTGAGTTTGGAGACATTCTAAAGGTTATGCTTATCTCAGGAGGATCTCACTTACTGCCACAGTAAACTTCCTTAGGCAGGGTTACTCCTGAGGGCTCTAGAGATATCTAGACACCATAGGCAGGGTGGCCAACCATGGGGTATTGGAACCCCAAGCTAACCTTTGAATATATGTTAACATATCTCCCTAATGTATCAGAGTTAGATTCATTTTTAATTTTCACAAACATGGTCCTTCTGTTCCTTTTATTTGAACATATAATTAGTACTATATCCATTAAATATATGTCCCAGAGACTTAAATCTTCCAGTTGTTCATATGCCAGTTGAGCCCTAATTCTCAGGAGAGTTGCAGCCAATACCTATTCTCCATTAACCAGTCACCCAGAACAACCAACAAATGGATGATAATGGACAATGCCCATCCCATTAAAACAGAGTATCTACAACAGCAGTAAGACAGTTCCAACCATCTGTCCCATGGGATCTAAGCCCTCTCTCAACCAGAAACAGAGTGAGCATCACCAGCCCCATATCCTCAAGATTGAGAAATGAACAAATATAAGATGGGAATACTACTATAGGCAAGTGTAGCCTTATTATTATTCTAGTAATGGAAGAACTTGTAACATTGATATAAAGACAGTGCTCACCAGAGGTTCTGAGGGAAGAATGGGTGTAACACAGATCATTTTGGGCGATTGAAAATGTTTTATATGGTATTCCAAGGATGGATACAAGCCATTAAACATTTTGTGAAAAGCTTTAAAATTGTGTGGTGCACAGTCTAACCCATAATGTGAACTGTAGACAACGGTTAGTAGCAAGGCTTTAGTATGTGTTCATCAATTGTAACAATTGTACCACACTAATGAAACAAGATGTTGTGAATGGGGACATTGTGGGTGGGGTGGGGGTGCAATATATGGGAATCTCCTATATTTTCAATGTATTTTATGTAATCTAACACTTCTTATAAAATAAAGAAAAACTCAAAGTTATAGTAGCAAGGACATAAATAAGGTATCAATTTGGACAATATATTTTGTAAAATTAAATATTTGAACTGAGAGAAAAGAAAACAGAATGTCCTCTGACTGGCTATATGATTTCACAAGATTGTATATTAACTTGTATTCAGACCACTGAAAAACTGAGTTTATAATATCTTCTCATTTTATATTTATACAATAATATCATTTATAAATAAATTCAGGTATATCAATATTTTCTATAACCCTTCCTTTCACTTCTTTTCCTGCCAGTATTTCACTGGGGCAAGACCTCTGGTGTAATGTCTAATAGAAGTTGTAATTTTGATCATATTTGGCTCATTCTTGATCTCTGCTGGGAAATGCTTTCAATATCATACGATAAAATTAACATTTGCTCTAGTTTTCTGTATGTATCCTTTAAGGTATAAAGATGATTCCCTTCTATTCCTTATATGCTAAAGGGTATTTTTGTTGCTTGCTTGAAAATCATGAATGGGTACTACATTTTATTAAATGCTTTCTTGCATTTATTGACAACACTGTTTCTCCATTCTAGGGGCTTATGTATTGAAATATATTGCATTAACCAAACTTTGTCATGATAGAGCCCCTTTATAAAATATTGCTGGATTTGGTTTATACATTTTTTTTTTAGGATAAATGAGTTTATGTTTACAGAGAGCAGCCTGTAAATTTCCTTTCTTGTAATCTCCTTAACAGATTTTGGTACCACTGTTATGCTCTTCTCATAAACTGAATTGAGACGTTTTCACATTTTTCCTGTTCTTTGAAAGAGTCTGAGTAAATGGGTATAACATTTTCCTTGAAAGTTTGGTAGAATTCCCTAGTAAAAATATTGGTCACAATTAGAATTTATGAGAAAGTTTAAACTATGCATTCAATATCCTTAGTAGAAAAAATTTACAGATTTTTACTTTTTCTTAGAACTGTTTTGGTAACTTATTTTATTGGGAATTTATGAATTACATTTAAATTTTCAAATGTTTTGGCATGAAGTTATTCATATTATTTTGTTATAATGTTAAAAAATTTCTGTACAGATGACCCACTTTGAAATCTTGGTATTAATTATTTGTGATTTTTTTTCTTAATACATCATTCTAGGGGTTTATCAATTTTGTTTTCTTCTAGAGTTACCTTAGATTTTTTTCTTTTCACTTTTAGTATTGAAGTTTATCATTCATACAAGAACAACCATAAACAATAAGTGTATAGTATAAGTTGTGAACTTACAAAATAATCATACATATCATCATATCGTGTTCCCATATATTAACCCACCACCAACATCTTGCATTGTTATGAAAAAATTGTTACCAACAATGAAACAGAATTGTTAAAACATTAATACTAACTATAGCCAATATGTTACATTTGGTGTATTCTTCCCTCAACCCACCTGGTTAATGACATCCTGTATTAGTGTAATATACTTGGTATATTTCATAACAGAATATTCTCCTATTTGTTCTGTAAACAACAATCCATCTTCCACCACAGGTTACAATGGGTTATACAGTCCCATGCTTTGTACAATCCATTCAAAAATGACTGTGCTTCAACTTTTTAAATCCTCTCTATATTTGTCTTTTATTGTTTTCTTTTTATATTCATTTTCTATTTTCTATTTTCTTTATGTTTAATCTGCCATTACTCTTTTAGTTTGTGATGAATATGTAGAACTTCAGCTTTTTAACATTTATGTATACATATTAAATAAAACAAAATTATCTATAATCAGTTCAACATATCTCAAAAAACTGAAATAATAGTATTTTATGATTTTATGAGGTTAAACTAATTGATAATCACTAAATGAAAATTGGAAAATTCCCAATATAGAAGTGATTCCACCATTAATATCACGAATATGAGTGATTTCAAGAGGTTATTATACTGTGAAAAAATCTTAAATAATGGTCTTCTGTCCCTTTTCAACGGCATGCCTCAATCCCCTTCCCTCAATATGCTTTGTGATCTTATCACTTTGAACCTTTGATTTCCAGTTCTGTGAATCCCTGGACATTACATCCAGTGGCAATTTGCCTTTTTTGCCATTTATAATAATTCTGCCAAGAATTTATTTTCCCCTTCATTCCCCTTACATAATACTATTGCTCCTGCCTCCATGAAGAACTCCATAAGACCCGTCCTCCCAATGAAGATACTGGTCCATAGGTCCCTGTGTGGACCTTTACTGCTGCTTGTAAAGATGGACACAAAATGTCTTTAAGTTTTGTTTCCCTTACTCACCTGTGAACTAGTGGAGAGCAGAAACTAAAAGCTACTCATCTAAGGTAAACAGTATCATCCTCGTGTTGTACAACATAGATATACCCATTTCTTTAATCAGTCACAACCTTTCTCAGCATATGTTCTGTCTCGAACAGGGTGAGGCACAGGGAAACTGAGGATAGTTAAGATCTAAGACTTCAATATAATATAAATATGATTTCAAACAAGATGGAAAGCAAGTTATTATAATACCATGAGTTAAATTCCAAGATAGGAATGAAAGGTTACTGTGGTAGGTTCAACAAAGGTTTTCACAGAGATAATTTTGCCTGCAATCGGTCTTAAGGAATGACTCACACAAGTTAGTTCAGGGCAGAGATCAAGTGACATTTCAATGGGATATATTATTGGTTATAAAAATTAAATTACTAAATGAAGGAAGGAAGAAATTTGACTCTGCAGATTTTCCTCGAGATTCTTTTCAATACACTGTATGAATGGGGGATATAAAGGAGAAGTGGCATATTTCTCTTACCTGTCTCATTGGAAATCTCATCGTCTGGGCAAGGGGTGCAAAGAAAGCAACATGCAGCCTTTCCTTCCTGAGAGGTTTTCCTGAATCCAGGAACACACTTCTCACTGCATACCGAGGGGGGAGTCTGAGAAGAAAAGAGATATGTGATCTTAACTAATGTGATGTTAACTAACACTCCAATAATTAGATTGTTTTGGGTATTGGACCATCAACAAATTTAAATTTTAAATACATAAATCAAATGAATTGTTAAGATGCCATGTTTATTGTATGACAGTGGGTAAAAAATTGTTCAAGTTGTAAGATGTGTCATTAAAGCAGTTTTTTACTTAGCAGATAGCCATTTACTTAGGAGGAAGGAGACAGAAAACTTTCCTGGAAAGATTTTTTAAATATTTTAATTTATATATATTTTGTAAATTTTTATATTATTTATAATATATACCATTCTGATTGTGTCCTGCCCACCTCTGAAAATCCAATAGCTCATTTTATCACCTCTGCAGATATAGACAATTGTTGACCATGAGGTGCATCTGAAGCAAAATGTCTTACTTTGACTTTAAGTCCAAAACCTTCTCAAAAATTCCAAAAGTTAAGAATGTCATAACTGACTTCCAATTTCCTTTCCTCATCCAAAAATCACTGGGTCTCCAGCCGTATTGTTTAGTTGAATGTTCTTCAGAAATGGGTGCAGCTAAAAGAAACACATCATTCTGAGAGGAAGTGTGCCCCAGTATTAAGAATAGGGTACCCAAATTGGGGAACATCAATCATCCTCTGTAATCCCTTATTCATAATGTGTCTTTATTATTAGCATACAATGAAGTAAAACAAGTGAAATCATAAGAAAGACTAAAATATCATAGCATTTATAAAATATCAGTCAATTTCAGGTTTACACTCCAAAGACAAGGGAATCAAAACAAATTCTGGATGTGGGATGCACACAAATGTCATTGGAAGAATCAAATCTTAACAAACTCATTTATTATCTGAATTCTCCCAGAGCATCATCTTGAAAAGCAAGATCATCAATACCTGAATTGGTTGCAGAATTAAATAAGATAACTTATGTTCATTATCCAATACACTGTCCATCTCAAGATAGTCAATTAAAGTTAATAATACTCTCCCTGTTGTCATTTAAGAGTTTCTCAGAAGAAGTCTAGATATTTTCTATTGAAAACATTATATGGGCAGGAAATTGAGGTCTTTAGTAACACAAAGCAACAGCTTTGATTGATAACTCATTTTCTCCCTGCCAGCATGATCTTTTTCATGACTATTTCTACCTAGGTCTAGATTTACTTCCAGGACAATGAAGAAGTAAATCAAATCCTGTATTTTTGGAGAAAGAACATTAAAGTACTTGGCTTATGCATATGCAGAATGCCAAGAATAACACTTATGAAATGTTCTGATATATGAAGAGACATTACCTGCCAAGGTTCAAACACCAGCCCGTTGCCACTTCCCACTGTCTGCAATTCTACTCGTTGAAGAAGCATTTCATGAAGGGTCTGAGCCACAGCATATACTGCACTATACACTTTATAACTTCCTTCATTCATGACCTTGTCAAACTGCCACCAAGGCAGCCATTCCAAGGTGGCATTGGGAGGACAATCCTCCAGTGTGTTACAATCAGATTCAGAAACCGTGCAATAGAAGATGATGGACCACAACTTAGTGAGGTAAAAGTCTTCTGGATATTTGGATGGGTTAGCTTTCTGGACAAAAGTTTTGAAACCAGATATCTCACCATTATGGTGTGAAAAAATGAGAGCCCCATAGAAGGAGTCAAGTAAAAAGTCTTTCTCCCTGGTAGTAAAATCCCATTGTGAGGTAATAACCCAGACTTTCCTTGTTATTAAGTGTTCCCATCTCCAAAAGCTCAAACCAATTAGTGAGTCAGAGTCACCATAAATGACAACCACATTCACTGATGATTCTTTGATCCGTAAATGATATTGCCAGCCAAATGAGAAATATGATCTCTCAGTGACAGGGATCATTTCCACAAAAGCTGCACAGACTCCATTTCTATCCATCTCTCCTCTCAAGTCCCAGAGAAACTGAACACCTCTCTTGTCTTCTGAGGCAACCAGCCCCACCCAGGTCCAGCTGAAATGCAGCATCAAGGAGACCATGGCAAGTGCCAGAGATGTGTCCTTTGGGGCAATCTGATAGAGAGATGGAAACTGACCATCATCACTCAAGTGTGTATCATAAAGGCCATAGGTAAGCTGAAAACAAAGGGGAAAATAAACCAAGAAAAGTAAGAAGATTGGTGAGAAACACAATCTCAGTCCCAATAAATATTAAGGAATGGTGGAAAGTGAGAGAAGGACCAATTTGCTCATTCTCATTTCTAATCATTCGCTGAACTCTGAGAGCTTTCTAGAAAATAACTGATCCATCTCAGAGGTTTGGGGAAATCCTTTTTCTCCTTTCCATGCACCCTTCTTTCTATTCCAAATAAAGGTCATGTGCACATTCCATCAAGTCTCTTAATACTAGTTGGACCCTTTGAAAGATGCAGGGACACAAATCCTTCAATTCACCTTTTTAAATTTTAATTTTAAAAAATTTAAATATATTTAGATTACATAAATGCTACCTTAAAAATATAGGGGATTCCCATATGCCCTGATCCTCACCCTATCCCCATTTGCAACTTCTTTCATTTGTATGGTACATTCATTGCAATTGGTGAACACATTTTGGAGCATAGCCACTAAGCAGGGATTATAGTTTACATTGTAGTTTACATTCTCTTCCACACACTTTGTAGATTATTAAAAGATATATAATGGCCTGTATCTGTCATTGTAATATCATTCAGGAAAATTCCCATGACCCCAAAATACCCCTGTATTACAACTGTTTTCCCTCTCCCTGACCTCAGAACCCCCAGTGGCCACTGCCTCCACATCAATGATATAAGTTTTTTCACTGCTAGAAGCACAATAAGTCTATCGTAGAATACCAGTAAGTCCACTCTAGGCCATAGTTAATTCCCCAATCCTGAGAATTCTGGGATGGTGATGCCCACTCCAGCTCTAATTGAGAGGGAGCTTCAGTCCCATATGGCTAATGGATGGGACTCTCTTGCTTGCAGTTGTAGGCTCTCTCGGTTCCTTGGTATGGTAGTTGTTCATCATCACTTCCTTGCTAGTTGCCTTGGGTGAGTCCAATGAACTGGAAAGTAGGTGTTGCAATGCTTTTGAGCCTCAAGGCCCAGCTGGCAAATGGAGAGTCCAAAGATTCAAGTCTCTTGGACATATACCTACCAACTCCAGCACGGAGTATAGGTTCAAACAAAGGGACCAAACAGTCATGTGTATTGAAAGCACAACTGAGTCCAATTCTGCCACACTGGGGAACACAAACCTTAAAGTAGAGCCAACCGGCAAAGCACCAAAATCATGAGCTAACTACCATGAACATAGTCCCCGTGTCATTTCACTTTTTTTAAAGGGCACTTTAAAAACACATCAAAAGAGACATGAGTTATACATCTCCCCTCCAACCACACTCACCTGAGGGATTTTGTAGAGGCCCATCAGTGTGCAAATCTGGGCAGAAACTGCCCATGTGGTTCCTGTAAGGACTGCTACAGACTTGCTCTCTTTCCTACAGGTGTAATTAGGAATATCCTTGCCCATCCCTGTTTGCCAAATGATGGGACTCTGCAACGTCTTCTGTTCACTGTGTAAGGCATTATAGAGATCAAACCCCAGAGAAATGTTGGGTAAAAAATGGGGGTTCCTGTTGATCTCTTCAATGGTGAAAACGAAGGCCAGAACATACTGGTAGTTCTTGGTCTGAAACTTGCATGGAGGGCACAGGGATATTTAAGTAAAAGTATCAAACCAGGATTATCTTCAAATCCAATACAATGACCAAATTAAGGATGAAAGCATAAATGACTCATATTTAGAGTTGTTTCTCCGGAAGACTTAGAATTTTGGCTAAACTTAGAAGAGCTAAATGGCTCTAGAAGATCCTGAATGAATTCTACTTTCATGGGGGAAAATGATACTGTTTACAATGGAAGATGTAATGAGTGGCAAAGTGGACCACCTTTATGGTGGGATTTGTAATTTGTTCTTTGATTCCAGAACCAAAATGCTTTTTTCATATTACCACATTATTTAATGATTTTTAGAATGGCAGTAATATGGACATGAGGCTAAAGGCAGCATAATCCCAACTGAAAGGTATATCTACTTAACATTCTTTTTCCACAGTATAGGCAGAATTGGATGGGACAGGCAGAGAGGCATAACATCTGTGGGGTAAGAGTGCCCATCAGAAGACTGACAGTCAAATATCCTAAGCCTCGGCCCCATCAAAACTTTGGATCAGCCATCATCAAATATCAACAATCTGAGAAAAGCCATACTGTTCCAGTGAGGGAATAATCATTGAAGTCAGGAATATTTGGGAGAAGCAAAAAGATGAAGGGCTAAGTGATCTTTACCTATACTCAAAAGGGATGGAAACACTTTAGGAATCTAAGTGGAACTGATTTGTAAAGACTAAAAAATCTATAATCAATTTCTTAATTTAAATTATAATGATTCTGCTTACTCTAATAAATAATCAAGACCTTCAGCAGTACTTCTTCCAAGTGACCCTTGTTCTTTTCCTCTTTACTGAAGTATTGTGCATTTTATGTATTCCACTTTATGTATTAAAAAATCATCTCCATGGCCAAAGAAAATTCTTTCATTTTTATTGTCTGGGATCTAAAATAACAACAAAAATAAAACACTCTCTTGTATTTATTTAAAATGTTCTTTTGTTGAGGCTTGACTAAATTCCTACTAAATGTTGGCTAATGTTCCCTGTGTACTTGAGAAAAGCAGATACTTTTCAATAGTTGGACACAGGCTTCCAAGAGTATCCAATCAATAAACTTGTTAAGTTTTTTTCAAATAAAACTTTAATTTTTTTGGATATATGTTATAATTTTTTTTAGAAAGATATTTTAAAATTTATCACTCTGATGACTGATTTTATATCTCCTTGTTTCTCTTTATTTGAGGCTATAATATCTTCATTTAATAGATAAAAATTGCTATATCTTTGTGATAAGTTGAAAATATTTATCATTATGAATTGACCACCTGATTTTTAATGATGCATTTTATCCTTATCCATTTTTTCTGATATGAATAAACTTACCTCTGTTTATTCTGGTTACACTCTGCCTAAGGAATCTTTATATTTAATTACATATCTTGGTTTTAAAATTTTCCTTTTTTTTTATAAATGTGTCTTGGAAAGACATTTACAAAGGGAAGTATGGTACAGGTTTTATGAAAATAAATTGAATTATCTAATGGGAAACACTTCCAAAATATAGGAAAAAAAGGATAAATATAAGCTCAACAAACAGCCAAGAAAATATGAATGAAGATCCATCTTAAATAGAGTATTAGCAGTTTAAATAATTGTTCACTATCAGACCTCACTTTTCTGAAAGGATAAAATAATTATAGCCTCATTGAAGTAGAAAAAGCATTTAATAAATTTGAACATATTTCTAATGGAACATTAGTTTAGAAGGGCATTTCCTTAATATGGTTAAAACCAGAAAATCTTCTCAAAATCAAAACCTAGGCTTTCCTTAAGGCAAAGACAGTGACTCATGATTGGAGGTGGTAAGGGTCGGGAATTGCAGAATCACCCCCACCCAGGGACTGAGACCCACAGTCAGATAGTCTCCCCCTTCCAGGTCCAAATGAACCAACACTATTAGCCAAGTTTACTAATGAGGTGTCATATCTCTCAGATGTTTTGTGTTGAAAAGTTCTTAAAGAATACTGAACAAAAGCATTCCCATTAAAATCAAGAGAAAGATTAAGTTCTGTTAGTGCAGAACTAATTAGTACCCTGCTGGAATTTTCTAGCCTGTCAGATAATGCAATAAAATAGCAGACAAAATGGAATGGAAAGGAAGGAGCAAGCCACAGTATTTTGCTAAGGATAAGAATGATCTCATGGGAAACTCCAGAGAAAATGAGAAAAGGAATTGGAATCAATAAGGAATTAGTCAACTCAATATGTACAGCTGTGAATGGCTTTTCAATAGAGCATCAATAAATTAAAAAAGCTTTATGGAAAAGTAGGTATATTAGCAATAGACTTAAAAATTGCTCTATCTCCTGTTGAAAAGACTATAAAGCTGTATTGAAGAACATAAAAGCAATAAGCACAATATTCCAAAGCTATTTATAATCTACAAAATTCTATGAAAGTTAACATAGATAGTAGATTAACATTTACTATGATCCAGGGGACAAGGGGAAGAGGAAATTATTTCCTAGTGGGTGAGGAGTTTCTATGTGAAGTGATGAAATATGAGTGTAAAGGATGTTTTGACAGTAGTACAACATTGTGTATGTCATTAATATCATTAAATTGTACTCAGGAAACTGCTTAAAATTACTTTTATATATGTAATTTCAGAAAATTAAAAAATCAGAAAAATAATTTTAAGGGTAATTGCAATTCAATTGCAGTGGTTTTCTGGAAGCACGAGAAGTTCAGGAAATCATTGAAGAATAATTGAGAATATAAGGGAAGAATTTGACTTAGCAGAAACCATAATTGCAATTATTAATTAGCTACAATATTTTAAACAGAATAGCAATGGCAACAGAAAATATGGATATATCACAAGGGCAGAATAGAAAACAGAGAAATGATTTATGTGTAAGCAAACATTTCATGAATCATCAAGGTGATATTGAAAACCTGCAGAGAAATAATGAATTGTTTAATTAGTAATGAAGGTAAATTACTTGGGATTATAAAACCAAGGTGATCTACCTAAAGTTTGAAGCAAAAACTTTCCATTTTTTTCATACTGAAAAAGACATCTACTTATAAAACTGTAATTTGTGGGGGGGGGGGAGTGGCAAAAAAGTCAAACAGAATAAGAGAAAAAATGATTAGATTTTGCCTTCCTTGAAAGATTATGTTGTTTAAGATGTAAACATGCCATATGCAAAAGTATTAAAACCAAACAACAATCTGATAAAATGAATTTTTGTTGAAAAATACTTATTTTCAATAAGTAAAACATACTTACAAAGTGACAAAGCCTACAGTTGAATAGAAAAATGACCAAAGGAATAAATGGCAAATTATCAAATAATATATTCCAAAGACCAATTAAACCAAGAAAATATGATCGATGCAAATATAATCAATGAAATGCAATTTCAGACGTCAATTTTTCAAAGTATTTTATAAGAAATGTTCTTCACAGTTAGTGTGCATTTCTGGAGGTTTCTTTTGCAATATGTTTAAAATGCCTTTAATATATACACAGCCTTGCACCCCAACATTTTATTCCCAAAAATGTGTTTGCATTTTTCAGAGTAGAGAGCAAAGAGCTGTCTACTTGTATTCCCAATATGTCCTTAATTATAGTAACAAAATATTAGAAGCCAAAAAACATGCAAAAATTGGTTTTGGATTAAAATTCTGTTAGCTCTAAGACAATACTATTATTTAGGCATAACAATAATATTATAGAAATTTATTTATATCAAACATATTTCTGACATCATGTTTTATAAGAAAACCAGTTTAAGGCAGGGACAGAATGAGCTAACCCTTGTAGTACACCCATTTTCATGCACAGTAAAGTAAAGGATATGATCCTTTATTACGACTTTCAGTATCTGAGACACTTTGGCATTCATGAACTTCTTCTATAAATTAAATTTAAAGATTATATTTCATTACTGAGTTCCTATAAAGACAAACATAATAATATTGTATATTAAAATGTTTTTTCTTAAAGAACTTTAAAGCATTTTCTTGATCCCCTAAAATTTTGTAGCCTTGGGCCCTGGGCTTTCTGAGCCTAATGCATGAGTCAGACCAGATAAAAGCTTTCATATAATTTCAGTTGTGTTCTATTAAGTTTCAGACAGGGTTTCTAGGTTACCTGTCTCAAAAGAGCAAATCTACCAAGGTTCACTTTTCCCTGAGGTGGTCTGAGAAGGAAGCAGAGGATGAGAAGAAAAGCATTTAGTCTCTCTTTCTATGACAGCACACACACCCTTTCCCTCCACCTTACAGGGTGCGTAAAATAAGTTGGAACACATGAGTCAAACCTGCCTTCTTTCCCCATAGATTCAGGGCAGAATATTCCTGAATCAGCCACCCTCAAGTCCTGCAGCCCCAACACTGGCTGAGAGATGCTTTCAGCAGCAGCCACCAGAAGGAGGTTTGTGCACCACAGATATTGACAACAACGTGGCAAGTGCATTTTGAAAAATTATGGGAAGGACATAAGTAGGGAAGCATTAGAGGAGGGTCAAGGATTGAATGAGATAAGCAGACCAAATCTAGTAATAAAAACAAATAAAAGATAGGCACAAACTCTTTCTACAGTAGAAAGAGGCCCCAAATTCCAAACCCTGACATCCCCAGTCACAAATGTGTAAAAGTGCTTGTAAAACCCCATCCTTCTGGCACTTTCAAAAAAAGGAGTAAGCCATCATTTTCTTCAGTGAAATTCCCATTCTCACAAAAACAGAAACTGTCTGCTGGAATCCCCTGAAATTTTACTTCATCAAATTATTAATTAGACTATCAGATATAGAACTGGCATTAGCAGAAATCTAAAAACAGAGATGGTTTAAATGTCCAAGTGAATCACAATCAAATTGGAGTTAAAAATATCTCACAGATCATTCATCTCTTATTCCTGGTCTGGCTGGGAGATTGAGGATGCATGGAGGATTCCTGGCAGGCTATGATATAGACATATTTCAAAGAGTAGCCAGATGTCTACAGAAAGAAGTCTGTCTATGCAAGTGGGACTTATATTCTTGGTAGGAATATAAAAGATTATACACATGAGAAAAGAAGCATTAGCAGGCCCTTCGTTTGTATAAGAAACATTTTTCTGTAACCTCTTGGCATGGCCCTAATGCTAGTGCTTTGTGTTTCCAAGGAATATCCCTTCTTCCCCTGATTGTGGAAAAAAAAAGTAGGAGAAGAGAGAAGGAGAGTCGAATTTGGTGGAGAGGGCAGTCTCCCTTAGATTCCAACACTGGGAAAGAGAAAGTTATGGGAACTATACGATAAACTAGAATACCCTCATTCCCCTTTGACAAAAAGCAGAAATCTAGTGGGAAGAGACATAATAAATTAAGGATATTCTGGGATGTAAGGAGTGCTGGTGAGAAGTGGAGGAAAAGTGATGTGGATTATGCTGATCTACCTATCTGCAAATTGCCTAGGCAGTATTCATCATAATAATTACACAGAAAATAAATGAAAAAGGCACTTACTGCTGGAAATAGATATCCTTGCTAGGCTTCCCAATCCTGTTGCTTGTTAGAAATGTATAAAGGGGAAAAAATCCACCAATAATAAGATCACCATCCTTAAATACACCGGGTTTCATTCTGTAGAAGCAGGTGGGATCAGCTAAATTCCACACAGACAGGGGAAGCTGCAGGAGCAGGAAAATAAAAATCAGTGGGTGCATCTCAGAAGTATCTCTGCAAATTGCAGACAAATTCTTAGTGTGTGCAAGGTATGGGGCAGACAGAACTGAAATGGACACTGCAGCCTCAAGCAGATATTTATAAAAACACATATGTGTATAGAATATTGTCGAATCTAGGGGCGGCAAGATGGCGTTGGTGTAGGAGGGCGCACACTGCAAGCTCCCAGAGCAAGGCGGATTGGGGATGGGGTCCTGCCCGGGGGTCTGTGCTGTGCACACGTGGAGTGAGAAGCTTGGGACATCTATCTGCGCGGACCAGTGGCGTGAACCGAACGGTGGAGATTCGGAACACAGAAAGAAGTAAAGAAATAAAATAATAAGAAAAACTGCCAAAGAGAAAACTTAACTCACACGCAGAGCCAACAGCTAAATAAAATTCTAGAGCATAGAGAAAAGCTAATCAACTGAACAAACCCATCAAGATAATATGATGACCAGAGGGCAACAGAAAAATACAAATGACTCTGAAAAACTGGAAAACATGGACCAGTCCAGTGCACAAAATAAAAACCAGGAAGCAATGCAGTACATTGAACAACTAATCAAAGCTATCCAAACAAATGTCATGGACCAACTTAAAGAACTGAAGGAAGAGATTAAGGATATAAAGCAGACACTGGGAGAACATACTGAAGAAATAGCTAACACACCTAAAAAGGTAATGGATATGATGGCGAACAAAGACACAAGTCAAGAAATGAAAAAGACGCTGGACTCACATGGCAGCAGAATTGAACAGGCAGAGGAAAGAATTAGTGATATGGAAGACAACACAGTTGAAATCAAAGAGATTGTAGAAGAGATAGACAAAAAGATAGAAAAAATCCAGTATGGTCTCAGGGAATTAACCGATAATGCAAGATGCACAAACATACGCTTTATGGGCATCCCAGAAGGAGAAGAGAAGGGAAAGGGAACAGAAGGAGTGTTGAAGGAAGTTATGGCTGAAAACTTCCCAACTCTATTGAGAGAGATGGATGTGCAGATCCAGGAAGCACAGCACACCCGAAATAGTATAAATCCCAACAGGCCAACTCCAAGACATATACTTGTCAAACTGTCCAATGCTCAAGACAAAGAGAAAATACTCAAGGCAGCAAGAGAAAAGAGAACCATCACATACAAGGGAAGCACAATAAGATTAAGTGCTGATTTCTCAGCTGAAACCATGGAGGCAAGAAGACAGTGGTATGACATAGTCAAAACACTAAAAGAAAAAAACTTCCAGCCACGAATTCTCTACCCAGCAAAATTGGCATTCAAAAATGATGGAGAGTTCAAAATATTCACAGATAAACAGCAATTCAGAGAGTATGTCAAGAAGAAACCAGCACTTCAAGAAATACTAAAGGAATC
>JAKSZT010054389.1:247883-332720 GCA_026826555.1 Tolypeutes matacus | reverse complement strand
GACAACAAGGCTTCTAGAACTTATAAAGGAGTTCAGTAATGTTGCAGTCTATAAGATCAATGCTCAAAAATCAGTAGCATTTCTATACACCAATAACCAGCAAACTGAGGAGGAAATCAGGAAAATAATACCATTTACAATAGTAAACAAAAGAATCAAATACCTAGGAATAAATTTACCTAAAGATGTAAAGGACGTATATACAGAAAACTACACAACACTGTTAAAGGAAATCAAAGAAGACTTAAATAAATGGAAAAATAACCCCTGTTCATGGATGGGAAGATTAAACATCATCAACATGTCTATCCTACCCAAATTAATCTACAGATTTAATGCAATCCCAATAAAAGTCAACACTATATTTTTTAAGGAACTGGAAAAACTAACCACAAAATATATTTGGAGAGGTAAGAGGCCCCGAATTGCCAAAGATATATTGAAAAAGGAAAATGAAGTTGGAGGTATCACATTACCTGACTTTAAAACATACTACAAAGCTACAGTGATCAAAACTGCATGGTACTGGCACAAGGATAGACCTACTGACCAATGGAACCAGATTCAGAGTTCTGATATAGATTCTTGCATATACAGTCATCTGATATTTGACAAGGCCAGGAAACCCACTCAGCTGGGAGAGAGTGGCCTCTTTAACAAGTGGTGCTTGGAGAACTGGATATCCATATCCAAAAGAATGAGAGAAGAATACCATCTCACACCTTATACAAAACTCAACTCAAGATGGATCAAAGATCTAAATATAAGAGCCAAAACCATAAAAACCTTGGAAGATAATGTAGGGAAGCATCTACAGGACCTTGTAATAGGAAATGGTTTCATGAACTTCACAGCCAAAGCACGAGCAGCAAGAGAAAAAATTGATAAATGGGATCTCCTCAAAATTAAAAACTTCTGCATCTCTAAGGATGTTATTAAGAAAATAAAAAGGCAACCTACCCAATGGGAAAAAATATTCGGCAACCATATATCTGATAGGAGCCTAATATCCTGCATATATAAAGAAATCCTTCACCTCGAAAATAAAAGGACAAACAACCCATATAAAAAATGGGCAAGTGACCTGAAAAGACACTTCTCCAAGGAAGAAATACAAATGGCTAAAAAGCACATGAAAAAATGTTCAACATCACTTGCTCTCAGGGAAATGCAAATCAAAACTACAATGAGATACCATCTTACACCCATCAGAATGTTAGCTCTTAAAAAAACAGGAGACACTAAATTTTGGAGAAGATGTGGAGGAATAGGAACCCTCATCCACTGCTGGTGGGACTACGGTATGTTCCAGCCACTGTGGAGGACAGTTTAGCGGTTCCTCAGAAAACTAGCAATAGATCTTCCGTATGATCCAGCAATTCCACTGCTGGGTATATACCCAGAAGAACTGAAAACAAAAATACAAACAGATATATGCACACCAATGTTCATAGCGGCATTGTTCACCATTGCCAAAAGTTGGAATCAGCCCCGGTGCCCATCAACAGACGAATGGATAAGCAAAATGTGGCACATACATACAATGGAATATTACTCAGCCGTAAGAAGGAACAAAGTGCTAACACATGGAATAACATGGATGAATCTTGAAGACCTTATGTTGAGTGAAGCAAGCCAGGCACTGAAGGATGAACAGTATATGACCTCACTGATCTGAACTGAGGAAAGTGAGCAGTCTCTGAGAACCATTGTCTGAAAGATAGGTTAACAAAGGAGAGTAAGAGAAGAGCAGGCTTTGAGCCATCTCCCATATGGACATAATCTATGGTAAAGGGATAGAGTGTGGTTGCATGTTGGGGGATGGGGCAGATGAGTGGTGGTGTTCCTGGGTTTGGTGGTACAGCACTGGGGGGTGGGTGGATTAGGAAGTGCTGGTTCAAATCCCCAGGGCATGTAACTGTGAATCTTGACATTCCATGGGTTAGGAGAGGGGGGTATCATTGGCCCTGGGGAGCTGGGGAGAAGGGAACAGTCAAGATCTAATGGGTTGTTTGGTGGTCATGGGGAAGGTTTTTCATTACCTTTCAGTAATGGACACAGGACATGGTAAATATCATCAAAATTATTAAACTGTATCATCTAAATTGTAAACTATACTGTAAATCACTGACAATGTTTAGTTGCTATATTTTGCTATCTGTATAACAGTTATAACAATGCTAACAACCAAAAAAAAAAAAAAAAGGAGGGGGAGTTAATATGGGGTGGGGAAGGGGGGGTGGTTTGGTATCTGGGAGTCTCCGGCACTCCGTGTGTGCCTTTGCTGTGACCTAAAACTTCTTTGAAAATTAAATGAAAAATTGGGAGACAATGGGGATTGAGATGAGGAAGGTGTCATGGCACACCAGACATCCGATAACACAGTGATAAAGGGAAGGATAAAAGGGAAAAAAGAAGAGAGAAAGGAAATAAAAATGAATATATATATATATATTTATATATTTTAAAGGCAAAAAAAAAAAGAATATTGTCATGACCTGGACATGCAAATCTAATGGCTACAGACAATTGTAGGTTATGGAACCCTTTCTGCTCTGGGGCTCTGCAGCTGAGGTCCAGTGTCTAGGTGAAAACAAAGTTGAAAAATATTTTTGAGGATCATCATTATCACCCTTAGTTGCTATGATTTCATCCAAATCCATGGATAACAAGATCCTAGGGAACTTCTCATTCTCAGGCAGGTTAAGTCCTAATCTTTGTCAATAAACCAGATCCATCCAATGAACTGGTATTTATTGCAACAGAAGGATGCTGTGTTAAAAAGGAGTAATACTAGTCAGGGTTTAGATGAGAACATTCTGGAATTGTGCCCTCCAATGTGCAACATGGAGAGAGGCAGCCTCACACACTGGGTCCCAGGGTATCCACACAATATACCCTATATGGTAGATGTAGGTCTGCATAACATTCATGTGACCAAAAAAACATCTACAAGCATGTGTGTTCCTGACTGGGGAGGTGACAGTTATTCTTAATGCAAAAACTGAAATTCAGTAGCTTAAGATAAATGCATAAATAAATTTGCATATGCAATTCCTAAAATTTGACACCCTTATCTACTCCTCAACCCATACAAAGCATACTAAAACATAGATCAACAAATTGTACTGCTCCATTTCTACACTTAAAGACAGGAATCCTCTAATATTTGTGCTCTGATGGGAACATGGGGCTATGTTGGAAACTTTTCTTTTTTCATCCTAAGGCAGAGAATATTAGCTAGAAAGCACCCCATATTCTCTCAATCACACCCACACACACACGTTTATGGCATAGGTAACATCTACAGAATTCTATGGCACTAGAGTAAAAAATATAAGGCTTATATCAACTAACTCAGCAAGGAATTTAAGATATGTCCATAATGCATGCCCCCCCCCACACACACACATGATCAGTGACCAGAGCAGGGATTTCTGTTTTTGGAATACCATACAAATTATGGCCTCCTGCACTCCAGCATACCTACTGTGAATTAAGCCAGTTAGTGATAGCTGAGGCTATAGAAGGTAGAGGTCATATATCACCAGAAACACATAGACAACATAAACAGATAACAGGGGCCATATTCACTCCATCTTGGCAGGAGTGAAGGTCATACATCACTTGTAGTTCCATGTAGTTTATTGTGGCCATAAGTGCTGATAAGTTCATTTCAGTATTTGAGGATAAGGAGAAAAAAGTATGTGGGGATGAATATTTTCCTGAAGATTATGGAGAAGTTTGTGATCCAATGTTTCCAAATTGGGAGGAAGTTCTCTTAGAAGTAACTGGAATCAGGTCTAGCTGGTTTTTATCCAGTGATATTTTGAGGAGAAATACCTCCTTTTCCAACTCATGTTGAATCAAAAATGACTTTCAATGTAACTGAATTTTTCTCTTCCTAATTCCTGGTTTGGAGGTGAAATCTTTGATTACTCCACTCTTCTGAGGAGAAATTCTTGGTTCTACATATGCTAAAAGAGGAGTATGTGGATGAGTGTGGGATAAGGGATTGGGACACCATTAATTGTCATGGGACTGTTTAAAACTATTGTATGAATGTGGTCTGAGAGGTGCTAGGTCTCAGAACTTGAGGTAGAGATCTGAGTCTTGAGAACTTCTGAATCTGATATGATTCAGTTTTAAGTGTGTGAGCTTAGAGTTTTAAAATTATTCTTAAAGGGGAGCAGATGTGGCTCAAACAGTTGAGTGTCTGCATCCTACATGGGAGGTCCTATTTTCAGTTCCTGGTGCCTCTTGGAAGCAAAAGTAAAAAAAAACAAAACAAAACAAAATAAACAACAAGCAAGCAAATGAGGAAGACAACTCAGGGGAGCTGATGTTGCTCAGTGGTTGAGTGCCAGCTTCCCACATACTAGGTTTCTGGTTCAATCCCTGGCCCCAGTACCTCAAAAGAAAAAAAAAAAAAAAGAAACAATTCTTGAATATTTACGGTTATCCTAGTTCTGGGATACTGATTTCTGGCAGTTGATTGAAGCAGACAGGAGTGAGCCCTGGAAGGAGTAAGATAGCACATTAAAATTCCAGTGCACATGAGGAAAGTTATTAATAATACAAACAGCTCAGCAGTCAACAATGGGAGTTTAATTCTCTCATAAAAAATAGAACTAGTAGGTTAATCTCAAAATGAATTTCAGTGAAGTATATTTAAATTCCTCAGTAAAGGAAACAATATTATGTGTAGAAAGGACCACATATATTGAAGTACCACATATTTTGATTGTGTTGTATATAGAAATCAAGCAATTCAGCTCCCATTTACCATATGGAGGACCAGGGTTCAATCACTGGGACCTCCTAGTATTAAAAAAAAAAAAAAAGGCCTCCCAGACCAGCAAGGAGAGGCGCAGGCCACTGCGTAGCAAAGCAATGCACCAAAAAGACAATGATGTAACCAGATAGAAAAAAAAATCACCTACAAATAAAGAAGAGATAGATATGATAAAGAAAAATTAGTAATCATGAAAACTATGTATACACTAGTAGAAATAAATTATACAATTGAAATATGCAGAACAAATTCTTAGACTTGGACTGGATAGAGTTATTAGGGAATTGGCAATTGGGACATAACACTGTGGACTTTCCCAAGAACTCAGAAGAGAATGAGAATGAGATGAAAAATACAAAAGAAAATAAAGGTAACAGATGTTATCTTGAGTGATTCCACTCACTAAAATAAATTTCTGTAGTTAGGAATAGAGTGAATAACAAAACACCCAAATTTGAAGAAATAATGGGGTGTAATTTCCAGAATGTAAATTAGATCTTTTTCACTTTACACATGTCCAGTGTGGGCTAAGTAAAGTAATAAAAATCAATCGGGCTCTCTCTGCCTAGAGGAACCGGCACCAAATCTTGGTGTGTATTTCGGCCTTTCTCTCCCATTTCTCAGCAAGCGCTGTTCTTTTCCCCATTTCTCAAATAAATTCTTTTTACCGGCCTAGCTAAAAAAAAAAAAAAAAAAACAAGACACACATCCAACTTACATCGTGAAGAATTTGAAGGCTATGAAAGATATGTGGTTTTTTTAGAGCAACTACAGAGAGCAGATTACTTATAATGTGCCAAAGGATAATAAGATAAAAAAAGAAAAATATGGCATGGGATTCAGGATTTAGGGAATTGACAGAAACTCTTGATTACCAAGGTACTGTAAAAGAATACAATCATGTGAAGGTTTTCATCTCAAATGCCATAAATAATAGTCTAGGGATTTGTCAGTTATCTGGCACTGAACTTTTCTCTCCTGAAGTCAGGATCTACTGTTGCTTAATTTTACTTTTCTTCTCCCTACCCCTGCTGCTTTTGATAATGTCCCATTTCCTACTGCCCCTGTTTCCGTATCATTAATTTTGGCCTTATAGTGAAGCTGAAACCCTAAATTAGCTGCCAATTACAGACAAAATTTTTTTCTACACCAGACTTTCAATCACCCAGGTTGCCTTTTCTTTACCTTTATGTATGTACGTATATATGTATGTATTTTAGATAAACTTTACATTACACAAATGTTACATAAAAAATAAAGGGGGTTCCCATATGCCTCATTTCCTCCCCCTCTCATACACATTAAAAACATCCTTCATTAGTATGATACATTTATTATAATTGATGAACACATATTGAAGCATTGCCACTAACCATGGATTTTAGTTTACATTATAGTTTACACTCTGTCCCATGCAATTTAGTAAGTTATGAAAAAAATATATAATGGCCTGTATCCTTCATTGCATCATCATGCAGGACAATTCCAACTTTCCAAAAATAGTACACCCATTTTTCCCTCTCCCTTTCCTCAGAACCTCTGGTGGCCACTGCCTTCATATAAATGATAAAAGTTCTTCCGTTGTTAGAATAATAATAAGTCTATAGTAAAATAATAGTAAGTCTACTTTAGTCCATGGGGTTTGAGTTTATTCTGTTTTAAACCATACGTGGGATCCTGATGAAGGTTATGACTTCCAAATGAAGTACATGCCTCCTAGGCCAGCAATATAATAAAAGACCCTCAAGATCTGGCCCAGCCTAGCACATTTCCTTTGCATGGGTCTCAACTCTTAATGCAAATGGCACCACTACCCCTGGTACTTAATCCAGTACTTAGAGAGTCATCCTTGAATCACCCTGGGCTTCATCCCAGGGCCTCAACCTCAGATGTCCAATCTATTAATAATTTCTTTCCATAGCATAATTCAACATCACACCATCCCCTGAAAATGTCCAAAAACTTCTTTCTGGTTTTCTCTAAATCTCCACTTGCTCCTTCCCCAATTCATTCTTCACACAGCACCTAGAATAATTGTTTTTAAATGTAAATTGATTCACAGGCTTCTACTGCTAAAGGCATTTCAAAGCCTCCCCATTTCTTTTGTGATAAATTTAATAGTTAACCAATAAAACTCTGTCCACAGCTCCAATATTGTTTTATATCCCTCTACCACTTCATTTCTACATATCATGAATCTGAAGCCAATTGATTTTAGACAAAGGTGTCAAGACAATCCAATTGGGAGAGAATACTCTTTTCCACAAATATGGTTATGACAATTATGTATCCACCTGCAAATGTTGTTGGAAGTTTGAATGTGATTGTGCTGAATCTAGAAATCATTTTGGGTAAAATTGACAACTTCAGGAAAGTCAGTGTTCCATTCCGAAACATGGAATGACTTTCCACTTACTTCAGTCTTCTTGAAATGTTTTCAGCAATGTTATCTTGTTTTCTGTGTACAAGTACTTTATATCTTTGGTTAATTTTAATCCTAGATATTTGATATTTTTGTATCTGTTGGAAAAGTATTATTTTACTTTATTTCCTTTTAGTTTTTTCATCATTTGTGTGTAAAATCACTGCTGTTTTTGCTCATTGATAATGTAACACACCATTTTTTTTGAGATCCTTTATTTGTTCTAGTAAATTTATTGCATCATTTTCAGGATTTCCTTTATATTAGATTTATTATCTGCAGCTAAGGAAAATTTTTCTTCTTAATTTTCAATTTGGATGTCCTTTTTCATTTTGTCTTGTCTAATTACTCTGGATAAATCTTCTATTATAAAAAACTTAAAAATGTTTTAATTAAATTAATTTAATCAAATGACAATTGTAAATTTATGGCAATGTTTGGTAGTAATGGTTTCACAGCATTTTGAATGCAATTAACATCACTGTTAATTGCATTTAAGTTCACTGTATTGTAAAATTGTAATTAATTAAAATGGGAATTTATTAAGTTGTATATATGTTACATATTAAAATTTAAAAATTAAAAAATATATATTAAATCAAACAAAAAATTGAAACAATAGTAACACCAAAAAAGTCATAGAACTGTGCAAGGCAGAGAGTGAAACTTAATGCAAACTATGAACTTTAACCAATAATATAATTCTAATAATATTGGTTCGTCAGTTGTGGCAGAGTAGTTGGAGACTTCGGTAAATCACTCTCATCTTATTATAGAATTTCTGGACAGAGGATTAGTAAGGAAACAGACAACTTAAATAATATGATAAATGAACTATACCTACCAGCCATTTATAGAACATTGTACCTCAAATCAGCAGGATAAATCTTCTTCTCAAGTGCTTATGGAGCTTTCTCTATGATAGACAATATTTGGGGCACAAAAAGAGTCTCAATAAATTTAAAAAGATTCAAATGATACAAACAACTTTCTCTGGTCATAATGGAATGAAGCTGGAAATCATAACAGGTGGAAAAAGGGAAAACTCACAAATATAAGGACGTTAAACAACACACTCTTTATAATAAGTGGGTGAAAGATGAAATTGCAAGAGAAATCACTAAGTATCTCAAGTTGAGTGAAAACAAGAACAAAACCTCTGAGAGGCAGCGGAGGCAGTGCTTAGAGAGAAATTTATATTAAAAAAGTCAAACAGGAGGGAATGATATGAAACTCATCTTATGAAACAAACATCATAGAATACCAAAAGTCAGATAAAAATAGCATATAAAAAGAAAATTAGAGACCAATTTCTTTAATGAAGATAGGTACAAAAATCCTCAAAAAAATACTTGGTAATTAAATCCAACAGGGCACTAAAAGAATTATACATCATGATCAAGTGGGTTTTATCCCAGGCCTACAAAGTTGCTTCAACACAAGACAGTCAATCAATGTAATACACCACATCATGAAATCAAGGGAAAAAATATCACATGATCATCTTGACTGATGCAGAAAAAGCATTTGCCAAAATCCTACATCTTTCCTTGGGAAAAAAACAATAACTCTGAAAGATAAGAATAGAAAGAAACTTTCTCAACATGAAAAAGTGCACATATGAAAAACCACAGCTAACATTGTACTCAATGGTGAAAGACAGAAAGTTTTCAGGCTGAGATCAGGAACAAGACAATGATGCCCACTTTCATCACTGTTATTCAATATTGTGCTGGAAGTTCTAGCTAGAGCAATTAGGCTAGATAAAGAAATGAAAGGCACCCAAATAGTAAAGGAAGAATTTAAACCTGCTGTATTTGCTTATGATATGATCCTATATCTAGAAAACCCTGAAAATTCTTAAGGCTTTTCTGTCACATTGTAATGCACATAGTAATGTCTTCTCCTGCCTCCTCTGGGTTCTGTTGACTTCCAGTTTCTGGCTGCTCCCCATGGCTTCCTCTCTATGACCCATTTCCTTTACATCTAAGGCCTTATTAGATTAAGATCTACCTCATTCAGTTTGGGCATACCTTAACTAATAACATCATCAAAGGTTCTGTTTACAAATGGGTTCATATCCAGAAGACCAGGGTTTGGGACCTGAACATGCTTTTTGTGGGGGAGATATTTCAATCCCCAATACTAGCCTATATAAAATACATCCTGTTTCCAATAAATGTATTCCCCAACCATTTCCATATGTTAAAAACAATGGTAATAGCCACTGATAGAGAAGGCTATGGAAATAGTTACTATATTTCATTAAAATTGGGGATAAAATAGAGTAGCATTTTTGGAAGATAATTTAGAAATATTAATCAGAAGATTTAAAATATATATATACACTCTAAAGAACATTTCATTTTCTAATGGCTTCTACAAAGAATATAACACCAACAAGCAAAGATGCAGACCTATAGATGCTAATCTGAATATTATTTACAATATTGACAATTGTCCCAAATGTAAGAGTGTATTAATAAGAGACTGGTGAAAGAAATTATGATAAGCTCAAAGAACTACAGACATCAAAAATCATACATCAATATGGAAAAGAGTTCAGAGTCTATTATTGAGCAAAAATTTATTGTACTTTTTCTATAAAATTCAATGTTGTAAAAATAATATATTTATGTTTATATAATTGTGAATGGATTCATATAGTCTTATATAATAGGAAAATTATCTAGGAAGGTATGTACTAAAATATTAAATATATCTGAATTATAGACTTGCAGTTGATTTACTTTTAGTTTTTTTCTTTTCCTACTTTTTTCTACTAAAATAACATAATTTTTAATAAGGACAATCTACCTTGCTCCTTATAGTAAGATCAAAACCACAAAGTTTCTGATAAACATTAGTGGAAGAAATGGGACTACACAAGTCCATGAGTTTTGTCAGAAAACAGCTTCATAAACTGTTGGTATAATTCGGGTTTTGGTTTTCTGGAGGTAAGTATAAGGACCTTTTGTTCAATCACATAAAAAATGTCTGATATCTAGTTCAGCATGCAGATGAATTGCTGATCATCAAACACAATGACCCTTCTCTGCAAATTATTGTTACAATCTTCCACTTCTTTGGTCTCCTAAATTTTGGCATAGCTAGAGCCAACTAGATAATCTCTGCACACTTTTTGTTGTTAGTGGTGGTGTGTGTGTGTCTGTAATGAGTGGGGTTAGGGTAGAAGGTGACAGGGAGAAATGGTTAATGAAATAATTGCAAGATTATATCTGAAAACTGATGCTTGACCAGTACTAATGACCCATCTCTAAAGTGTCATTTAAATTAAAATATTATATCATTAATGTTTGACATTGATTTTAATCCCAAGTAAATAAAAATATGGCTCTGATAATTAACCAATTCTCTATTGAATCTCCCACCACATTTAAAAATCTTTTAGTTATCGGATGTGGCTTAAGCAGTTGAATGTCCACCTCCCACATGGCAGGTCCCTGGTTCTTTCCCAGTGCCTCATGAAGAAAACAAAGAAAAAAAAACAACTCAGGGAAGCCGATGTGGCTTAGTGGTTGAGCACCAGCTTCCCACATTTGAAGTCCCGGGTTCAGTCCCCAGTCCCTGTAACCTCAAAAAAGAAAAAAAAGAAAGAAAAAGAAAAAAAAAAAAAGCTTTTAGAAGGTGAGAACTTTCATTCCTTGTAACAGCCTCTTAATTACTATCAAATGTGATACCCAGTCATAATTACACACAGTTATAATGATCTCAACCATGAAAATTTAAAAAGGCCATTGGTTAGAGGCAACATCAAGGATTTATACTACTGGCAATACTTTTGCCTACTTTAACTTCTACAATTTGTCTGGAAAACTAAGAGAGAGTACTGGAACAGGGTGTTGAAAGACAAAGCAGGCACCAGGTAGACCCTGAAGCAAAGAAGGAATTTATGGATTCCAATTTTTCATCTACCTTATATATTTTGTCTCTTAGGACTCTACTATTGTACTTCCTTCATCAAGATTCAAAAGACTTCAAGACAGGTTTGTTGATTATAAATGAAACAATTAGTATATCTTACACTTCTCTGGCAATGCATATTCAACAAATGCATACAATCAAGTGGAGGTAAGAAAGTCAAATACAGCCTTTAACTTGTTGATTTTTTCTCTCTCTCTGTGTTTCCACTGCTATACATAGCTGCTATTTCTAGATATTCTTGCACAATTATGTATGTTGTATTATTAATCAGTTTTATTGAGATATATTCACATACCATATGATCTATTCAAAGTGTATAATCAAAAGTTTTTAGTATAATCACAATGTTGTATATTCATCATATCAAAAATTTTAGAACTTCATTACTCTAAAAAAAAAAAAAGACAACATGCCCCTTAGCATTCATGGAGGGGTGACATAGAGATGGTAAGTGAGCTTCCCAATGATGAAGAAATTATCATATGCTGAACAAAGACCAAAGAAAATTTATCTGGAGTCAGACAAATGTGCATTCAAACCTCTTCACCCACAGTTTCTGGACAGATGGTTTTAGGTGCATTTGGAAACTCGCTCTCATTTGTATTCTCTTCAAATTTAAATGGGAATAATAATATTTATATTATATGTCTATTATGATGAAACACAAGAAAATAATTTGAACTTTAGCAGAGTATATTTTGAGATGCCTGATACCTGATAAATGCTTCTTAATATTGTGTATTGTTTTAAACATAGCTACATTTAACTACATTCTGAATTGCAAAATGGGGTGAGAATGTAGAACATTTGACTTCCTTATATCATCTCACCTCCTTACCAAAATAACACATGACTACACTGACTTGTGAATTTTTTCCTTTTTTTTTTTTTTTAAAGGAATCATACATTCAGTGCTTTGGACATTCTTTCCTTTTGACAATGAAATAATAATAACCCCATTTTTTATTTTATTCTCACAGCCATAAAGGGCTTCCTGTGACTAAAACAGCTAGAATTTTGCAGTATTTTTTGCAGTATTTTGCATCTGGATATTTTGTGAGTTGAATTCACTTCTTTTTCTGTATAGGAAGCAAATCAATCTATTGATCAATTATAGGTTTTCATCGGAATGAAAATCTACAAATCACCTTGGATGGGTGTTAAATTGCATATCAAAATGGAAATTTTGAAGATATGCAACAGGTTTGCATTAAGAATACATTTGGATTAAGATTGGGTTACAGATCATAAGAAAGGAGAACAATATTATAGAAGATTAGAAAATTACATGGAATATAAACATCAATGTTATTCATCAGAAATGACCCTTGGGTTAAACCTAGGTTGAAGGCCTGCATTGCACCTTGTGTGGAGAAGACTGCTGTCAAAGGAGACTCCTCAAAACTTTTCCTAAATGGGCTTTAAATAATTCAGACTTAGATAGAATTCATTGTTTACTTTGAATATAAACTGGCAGTGTCAGTCACATTCATTGATCATCCATTCAACATATATTTACATTGTGCATCACACACACACACACACACACACACACCCCTACAGTGTCAAGCTCATCTCTGGAGGAAGGTGATGCAAAAAAGCACTCATGTAACAAAGGCTGACAGGACAGGAAATTGACATGGTGTAGGCCACAGCCTAGTCATGTTCCTGTTCTCTTACTTATCCCAACAGTTCCTTTTACATGTGACAATGTCTCCACACCTTGTCCACCAAATGTAACTTGCAGTAACATTAGAAAGAGTGATAGATTCTCTTGTAATATGGGATTTATATCAAGTTCTGCAAGACTGCATTTTACAAACAAAACAGAAGAATGCAATGGTGAGTCAAATAGAGCATTTTCTCTTAGAAAAACAGAATGGACTTAGCTGCACCAAAATTTAAACAGCTTTATAGAATGTGACTGGAGATTCTAGAAAAAGGCTATAGAGGTGAACAAATACACCAGAAAGAGAATTGGAATAGAACTGGAATGTGAAAGGATGCATACAAGTGATATTTCTCTTTTAATTATTGCTTATAATAAATGACAGTGAATGTTGAGAACATTCTGAATCTTATGATCTTAATTCATAGTTCAATAACACCAGATAATCAAGCAGTATTTTTTTCCATTTGTTAAATTTATTTAAACAAATCAACTTAAAAATATCATTGAATTAAACATGTAAACATACCTGTTATGTTCCTGAAACAGATATTAACACTTGTATAAAAGTTAATAAATGCTTGTTAGGAAAGTTGTCCATTAAAATGGACAGATTTCAGTAAAACGAAAACCATTTTGTTTCTTTAGCTTTACTAATCTGACAATGCAATACTATCAAACGGTAGTCAAAGATAATAAAAACACATTGGATGGCTAGATCAGGGCCATTGGTTACAGCTATTAAAGTTTCATTCTTCAGGCCCCATAAAAAACAATTAATCCAATCACATCAAATAAATCATGGCTTTTTTTTTTCTTTATCACAATTCACTAAGTAATGTTAATTCTGGTTCTGGTCAATTATTTTTGGTAAAAGTTATTTATAGCATACATGGTGAGCATGCACTATTTATATTTACAAAGATATCTGCCAGTTTATTACTGGAATTTTACAGGCCCTGAAAATGGTGAAGCATATCACACATCATTTTAATCAAAACAGTTTCAAGCAGGAAATGTTCCTTATTTGACCACTACTGTAATAATTACATGAAAATTCTTAACAAAACACTAATCCCCTTCAAGATATTGATGCATATTCTATGCATTACAAGTTATGGCAGTAAATAAATGCATTCCAGAGAACTGGAGGTCTTGACAACATCAAATAAAGCTGTGTGCTACTAGTTTTTTGTTCTCTGTCAAATTCTCAAAGTTCTATCTGTAAAACTGGTTTGTGAATGATTTCACTTTTAAAGTAAAAAAAAGTATTACTAACACTAAGAGTTGACAAAGAAAAGAGTAATTACTTGGGAAAGAAAGGACCTAAGTTGGATTTTACCTAAAAGTTTTCAAATCATAAAAAATAGCATTGAGAGTCTGAACCTTAAAGTATAAAACAAATACATATAGTTTACTTTTCTTAATATAAAATACACTGTACTTTGAACAATTCAAGTAATGTAAGAATACCAAAAATAACTTCATAAGCCATAAGTGTCAAATGCATTTTCAATGTTTTAATTAAGAACTTTTAAAAACTGTAAACTAAACCATGACAGTTTAGTTAAACAAATGATAAATGACTTTTTATTTGTACCTGTGATTCTTTTAATACAAACTGCTACCAACAAATATGTAAAGATATGGCAGATTATGCATTTGATCAAAGCACTTTGATTTAAACATAAGACAGATTTAAATGGTTTTTATTTGTTTCTTCTTTTTTTATTTATTTGTTTATAGTTTCAGACTTGGTCTGTGAAGGAGGCACACTATTTTGCTTAATATTAGACTTGGATTAATTTCTCTTATAGCAGCATAGGTGGCACATGGGAAGGACTCTTGTCAGAATAACTTTTTGATGAAACAACAGATGGCTCAGTATACAAAACAGGTGGAAGAGTCTTGATAGGCTGGCTAATTTTGATGAGTACTTCAGGTGGATCACTAGTACTTAGTCTTCAAAGAAAAAGATTTTTCATGTTTTTGACAGAATTTATTATTCAATGGAAGCTCTTCTTTAATCTCTTTTTCTAATTCTTCCATGCCCTGTGTATAAGAATTTTCTTCACCTTGCTTCTTCTTTTTCTTTTTTTTCTTTTTAGATTTCCCAGTTGCAAGACTTTCCTTTCTCTTTTCTTTATCTTGATCTGAAAACTTTGATCATCAGGAATTGATTTCTGGGTGTTTAGAAGGGAAGTTCTTTCTTCATCTAAACAATTCCCCCACTCCTCTGCTGGCACATTCCTATCAGAGCTGGGATCAGGAAAAGACAAACCATTTAACCAAGACCAAACATCATCTATATAGGGTTTATTACTGCTAACATACCCTTGATAATCAAAAGAAGTAGTCTGAGAAACTGGCTCAGCGGTACACCCAATGCCAGAAAATATAGAACAGTCACTCCAAGTCCTTCCCCAGTCTTTTCCATTTGTATTAGCATCTCCAGTGTGTTCACTCCAAGAAGATGGCTCAGGTTTCCTCTTGCCTACAGAAACAGGTGAAATATTTCTCCTCACCTGCACTGATATGTGAGGAGAGTTTACAGACTTTTCATTCCAGCCTCCTCAATCAATTTACAGTGAAGTTTTCATCCAATCCCTGAAATACAGAATCTCTTTTTCCAGAAAATGCTGATATACCCAGAGATTGAGAATTTCTGTCTTAGGCCAAACCACTTCAATTGTCTGAAAAAATGGGGCACAGTAGAGTACCCCAACATCATATTATTGTCTTGCCCACTAGTTCTGTCGATAGGTTGCAGTCTTCTTGATATATAAAAAAGAGACTATGACTTGTGTTGAGAATATTCTTCAGAAATGATACAAGGTGTTGTTGAGAAATTCTTAGATACCCTCCAGAAAACCATGCTTGTTACTGATACTTTTTCTCCTTGCATCTCCATTTTTTTTGGATAAAACTTGAACCTATTTCATTTTAAGATACTTGAAGCAACAAGAATTTGATAAGGAAAGTGGGGAGAATTTTTTCATCTATTTCAGTTAAATAGTTTCAAAGTCTTGAGGAATAACTATCTAACCTCTCTTCTTTTCATTCTTAGAAATCAGTCCTTGTTGTTCCCAACTTGGAAGGATAAATGTGCAAGAGGCTATGAAGTCTAGGTAAGTTTCACACCATCATAACCTTGTAGAATGTGTATGAAAAAGGACAGTAAGAAAATATATTTAAATTACTTATAATTTATGCATATTTGGGGTTGTGAAGTAGCACCCTCAAAATGTAACAAATGTAACAAATCAGTGAACAATGTTGTTCATGGGTAAAAGTGTTGGAAGAGGAACATGTGGGGTATATGGGAACTCCCTATATTTTTCATGTATTATTTATGTAATCTAAAGCTTCTTGAAAATAAAATAAAATTTTAAAACGTTCCCAACTATTGACTGTTAAATTATTCATCATATCCCTACTACTTTAAAATTCCTCTTTTAAAATGAAAGAAAACTGAAACTGGTTGAGGGGTTTATGGAATGAACACTGTATTATATTTACAAATTTTTGGTAAATATAATATTCAAAAAAATATTGCAAAGATTTGTAAAGAAAAATAAGAAGCACCATCTTTTTTTTTTTTTTGCTCCTAATATTATGGCCAGCAAGAGGGTATATATGTCCCATCACACTCCCTGGAGTTGTGTAATCACATTTAAACACGAATAAAGTCCCTTTAACTTCTGGCCTCTTTATTTCATCTACTGCTTAATTTCCTACAGAAACTTAATTAATGGGGCTTTATTTGCATCTGATAACTCATAGAACAAATACCCTATCACTAATTTTTTCTCCAAAAATAACTTTTTAATTATTTTTAATTTTTATTTTTTATATTTAAAGAAGTTAGTTTACATAAATGTTAAATTTTATACACACACACACACACACACATACAGTGCTCCCTTCCCCTCCCACACTTGTGGAGAGAAAGGAATGGTTATTTACTGTTGGTGGCAATGTAGACTGGTACAGCAACTGTAGACAACTGTTTGGCACTTCCTAAAGAAGTGGAATTTAGACTTACCATGTGACCCAGCAATACCATTACTGCATATATACCCAAAAGAACTGACAGAAGAGACATGAACAGACATCTGCACAATGAAGTTTTTAGCAGCATTATTCACAATTGCCAAAAGTAGAAAACAACCAAGGTGTCCATCAAATGATAAATGGATAAACAAATTATGGTATACACAGAAGTAATTATATGTAGTGGTAAGAAGAAATGAAATCATGAAGCATATGACAGCATGGTTGAGCCTATAGGACATTATGTTTAGTGAAGCAACCTAGACACAAAAGAGCAAATACTGTGTGATTGCAATATTATCAACTAAATATATAGTGTAAACTCATGGAGTTAATAATTAGAATATAGGTCACCAGAAAATAGGAGGGTAGAGAATGGAAAGCTAAGGGTGAATCTGTGCAGAATTAGTAAAAATGTTGTTTTTAAATCTTTGGAAATGAATAGAAATGGTTAAAGCATATCATGGTGTTTATAAGTAGCAGTGCTATTGTATAGGTATGACAGTGGTTGAACGGGAAAGTCTAAGGTCCTGTATATCACTAGAAGAAAAGCTGGAAACTGTAACATGAGACTGTAAAGGATAATAAACCTCATGTAAAACATGAATATGAATGATATTGCATGTATAAGACTATTTTTACAAAATATAAATACAAATATAATAGAGAGAAGGAAAAGTAATAACAACTGTGTACAGAAGGTGAAGCATAGATAGATTGAGAGGTGATGAGTTTTGTTTGTTTGGTTTTTTTTTATTAATATTAATATTGAAATAATATTCTCTAAGAATGATTGAAGTGATGAGTGCACAAATATGTCATTATACCAAATACCATTGATTGTATACTTTTGATGGATTTGTGCTTTATTAATATGTATCAATAAAATTGATTTGTTAAAAAAATTAAAATAAATATAAGAGATTCCCAAATAACCCACCACCTCCCCCTTCCCCACTTTTTCCAATCAACAACTTTCATTAGTATGGTACAGTTGTTACAATTGATGAACATATATTGAAGCATTGTACCAACCAGGGTCTATAATTTACATTATGGTTTACTCTTTCTGCCATAAAATTTTATATGTTTTTCAAAATGTATAATGGCCTGTATCTATCATTTTAATGTCATGCAGAACATGTCCCAAAATTGTCCCTTGTTTCAACTGTTCTTCCCTCACCCTCCCCTCAGAATCTCTGTTGACCACTGCCTTTATATCAATGTTACAGGTTCTTCCATTACTATAATAAGTCTACTTTAGTCCATATTTGCATTACCCCTTATATTTGTTCATTCCTCAATCTTGAGGATTTGGAGATAATGATGCCCACTCTGCTTCAGATTGAGATGGGGTTGAGATTCCATGGGTCAGAGAGATGGAACTTTCTTGACTTTTTGGGATGGGTATTGTCCATAATCATGCTTTTGTTAGTTGTCCTGGGTGATTCAGATGAACTGGAGTGTTGGTGTTTGCTGCAACTCTGCTGGGGTTCAGGACTCAAACAGCATATGAACAGACAGAAGATTTAATACTATGGGACACACAATTAATAAGCATAGTGCTAATTATAGGTTCAAATAAAAGGGGCATAAGAGCCATGTGTAGGAAAACTATAAATGAGTCCAATTCTGATACATTGGGGAGATAGGTTATGTTATAATCCAAGATAAGGCCGAATGACAGTGTGCTGAGTACCTGGGGTTGTCTGCCCTGCCTATAGTGTCTAGATGTCTCTAGAGCTCCCAGGAGCACCCCTGCTTAAGGCACGGTTTACTGTGGCAGTCAGTAATACCCTCCTGAGATGTGCATAAGTGTAACCTCTGAAATGACTTCCTGACTCACTTTTTAATCTCTGAGGCATAGGAACTCTTTTATATTTAATATTTCCCAGTTTTGGTCAAGGTCTTTTTCCAAATGTATTTCTACTTGTTGCTTGGGAAAAATCCCTCAGTGCCAGGGAAGCTTATACCCAGGAGTCATGTCCCACATCCATGGGAAATTAATGAGTTTATATGCTGAGATTGACTTACAGTTCACATAAGAATTACTTTTGATATAATTTAAAAAAAATTATTGAAGTCTATCACATATACATAAATATACATAAGAAATAAGTGTATAGAAATAGTTGTGACCTTACTAAAGAAACATACATAACATTATACAGGGACATCATACCTAACCCTACCAACAATGTTTTGCATTGTTGGGAAACAGTTTTAACTAATGATTAAAGAGCATCCTCAAAATATTGCTACCAACCAAAGTGCCTTATATTTGGTGTATTTTCCCCAAATCCACCTTATTTTTTTTTAAAATATCATTTCTATATGAACATACATAAACAATAAGTATATAGTAAAAGTTGTGAACTTACAAAGCAAACATGCATAACATCATGCAGGGGTCCCATACATCAACCCCTACCAACACTTCACATTGTTGTGAGACATTTGTTACAAATGATGAAAGAATATTGTCAAAATTTTACTACTAACAATAGTTCTTATCTTAAATTTGGTGTATTTTCCCACAACCCACTCTATTATTTTTTTTAAATATATTTTTATGACAGAAGTTGTAAAGTTACAAAATAATCGTGCACATGTGCCATATTCCCATACAACACCCCTCTATCAACACAGCACACCCTGGTGGAATATTTGTTACAGATTATGAGATAATACCATCTGATTATTACCAGGTCCACAGCGTACATTTTGCACACTTTTTCCATACTCCCCCATTATCAACTCAGTACATCTTTGGCATAGATGCAAGAATATTCCATTATTACTGTTAACCATACTCCATAGGCCACTCCAGTTTTATTTTTCCCATGCTTCTCCACATTCCCACCACCCTGCAACACTGATGTACATCTGCTTTAGCTCATAAAGGACACTCTTGCATCTGTACCATCAACCACTATTCTCAATCACCTCTGGGTTTACAGTGCTATTCAATCCCTAGATTGTTCTCTAGCTTTCTTTCAATTGGCATTTGCAATACTAAACCTTTCAGCCACATTCTGATTTATAAACCAGCTGTTACTCACTATAATGTTTTACTCTCAACTCTACATTTCCACACTTTTACGCTAAAGTGAATTTAAACTTCTACATACATTAAACATCAGTAGTCCATGTCAGTCCCCCTCTTATCTCCTTTAAGAATCTGCCACCTACCACCAGGTCTTGAAGATATTTTCCTACACTTTCCTCTAGAAGCTTTATAGTTCTTGCTTTTATATTTAGGGTTTTGATCCATTTTCAGTTAATTTTCATATAAGGTGTGAAATAGGGGTCCACTTTTCTTCTTTTGGCTATGGATATCCAGTACTCTTAGCACCATTTGTTGAATGGACTGTTCTGTCTGAGCTTTGTGGTTTTCACAAGCTTGTCAAATATCACTTGCCTATAGATGTGAGAGTCTGTTTCTTAATCACCAATTTGTTTCCATTGGTCTGTCTTTATGCCAGTATCTTGCTTTTTATTTATTTATTTTTACCACTGTAGAGAGGTAATATGATTTAAAGTCCAGAAATGAGAGTCCTCCAACTTCAGTTTTCCTTTTAAAGATATTTCTGTCTATTCGGGACTCCTTACCGTTCCAAATAAATTTGATAATCATGTTTTCCACTTATTTACCTATAAATATAGGTACTATGGCTTTTTTTTTTTTTTTTTTTTTTTTTGTTACTGGATGCATGGAATATCTTTTTCCAGCCTTTCACTTTCAATTTATTGGTATCCTTGGGTGAAAGGATAATAAAATCTTTGTCCTGAGAAGAATTATTGGAAATCATTAAAAGCTCTCTATAAATGCACGTTATCTTTAAGTCAGTGTTTCAATCAAGTGAAACAAGCTTTTCAAGATGTTTTAATCTCAGATTAAATAGACATATTTCTCTGAGCCCAAGACCTTTGTAATCTGAAGAAAACTATTAAAACTACTTTTTGTATGTTTTTTCTTAGCTAAATTCCACAAACTACTGGAATAATATAAGACTGATTTACTCATTTAATTCTGCTTTCCCTTGTTTGTGGAAATGGAAATGCTACACATTCTTTAAAGTTTTGAAATGTTTTCCAATTGTTGAATAACTTTTCAAGCTCAGTTGTTCTTAAACTTGGCCATGCATGAGAACCACATGGTAAGTTTTAAGAAATACAGGTTGCCTGGCCTAAGTTGATTTGGAATCATGTAGGTTGGAAACAGTGGGGATCCATGTTTTAAAATTTTTCCAGATTTTAATGCAAAGATTTGGCTGAGAACCACTAAAAATGGCTCCCAGTGTTTCCTCTAAATATCCTGGATAGCAGACTAATTCCTTAGAAAATCTTAATTCAAATTTGGATTCTTAGATACAGTAAATCTACCCAATCCTTAAAAATTACAGAATCTAGAAACTCATAGATTTATATGGATTTTACCTAGTTCAGTTGTCAATAAGTCTCTTTTCCTATCTTTTTCTTGAAATCACTGATGCTTTACTACATTGTTTTGCAATGTCAATTAATTATATTGCTTTTACGACATTGTGAACATATTTCTGGTTCTACTATATTGTTGAAAAATTGATCTTCATTCTAAGAATATAATAGACATCAATGAAATGGAAGGAAAACAGGAGAAGAAACACAAATTGCAGCACACAGGTGGCTTTCAAACAACACACAATGAGGAAATGGTGGGTTGAGGGGCAGTTTATGGGTAAGTCACTCTTCAACCAAATGCAGTTACTTGGACTTGTTTTAAGATTTGTTGTTACTACAAAAATGTATGGACCACAATTAAAATAAGACTTTTTCAAACTTAGGTCTGTCTCTATGAAACTTGATAAATCTAGGTATTTAAATAAGTGAGATAATACACTATATGTCTTTTGTGTCTAGCTTATTTCACACAATATAATGTCTTCATGGTTCAGGTGCTGGGGATGGGGATAAAAGTGATTTATTGCTTAATGTGGCCAGGTTTTTTGTGAATATAATCAATACTACTGAAAATTAGAGGGGTTAAAATGAGAATTTTTTTTCTAAGTTTATATGTTGCCACAATAATTTTTTAACTGCAAAAGTATCATAAAAAATAATCTAAAAATGACCATTTTAGAACCTGTTCAGTCCAAGAGTCATGAAAGAGCCACAAAATGTTATTAAATATGTTCTAGAATAATATCTTAGATAATGGATTTGTGTCCTGGAATAATGAAATGTTTTTGGGAAGGGATGTGACTCATCACTCTCAGTCTAACCATTTACTGACAATCATCCTGGCAATTTTCCAAGCTAATGTGTCAATGTTGCTTATTCTGCATCTTTGAAACCACCAATTAAGATGACAAACAATACTGGTTTGCCTAGGATGTGGGCATGTGCGAGCTAAAATTGGGATCAACTCATAGAAACTGGGATGAGATGGTCACTCTATTATCAAGCAGTGAATAGCTGTTGTGATGATTAGGCTAATGTGTCAACTCAGCCAGGTAATTATGTCCAGGTGTTTGTTCCAGCAAGCACTGGGCTAATTGCAATACAAGAGCATTTATGGACTTCAATCACCTGTGAGTTTACTGCGTGGATGGCTGATTACATCTGCATCAATCAGGGAGATTACATCATCAATGGGTGGCTCTTTTATCCAATCAGTTGAATGACATAAAAGGGGAAGTGATTTCAACATTCAGAGAGAATATCCCAGCTCGTCATTGGACAGGCAACTTCTCCCAGAAACTCATCAATGACCTTTCATTGGACTTTCATCGGACCCACTGGTGTGCAGCCTGCCTGCGGAAAATGGACTTGTGTGTTCCCACAGTCACATGAGAGACTCTTTTAAAATCTCATATTATTGACAGATATCACCTGTTGTTTCTGTTTCCCTAGAGAACCCTGACTAATACAGCTGTTGAGTGCATATTGTGTTAACTGCAAGTTGCTAGGGAGGTCATCCTAAGTTGCTATCCTAAGGGACTTACACTTTATATCATGCATTTTTCCACACTGCTGGCATATTGACATTTGGGGTGAGATTTTTTTTTTGTTGTAGGGGCCTGTCCTATTCATTTTAGGATGATTATCAGCATGCTGGGTGTCTACCCACTAGTGCCAGTAGCCATGTCTTCTCTCCAAGTTGTGACAACCAGAAATGTCTGTAGGCATTACTAATTCATTATGGGTGGATTGAGATCCACTGATTTAGGGAAATTAGATGGAAGTCCATGGGAAAGTGACCACATAAAGGAAACATTTTAATAAGGGTAAATTGACTGGACTATCCAGTTGACAGAAAGTTTACTTTAAGGTAGGATTGCTAAAGAATACTTTCACTGAAGAGGTCAGACTTAATGGAATTAGCGAGAAAGAGGATAAAGGAATGATGTAAAGTGATAAGTTGATACAAGTTTCAGTGATTAATGTATGAGTAGATGCATATAGAAATAATGAAACAAATATAGTTAAATGTTAAGTTTTGAATTTTTGTGATGGTTATTTGTATGTTCACCTTGAAACCTGTTCTACTTTTCTGTATATTTGAAATTCTTCATAATAAAATTCCGGAAATATATTAAATTAAAAAATACGGGAAATAGACACATCAAAGCCAAGTGAGTCTCTATACTCAAGAAGTCTATAATTTAATTTCTAAAAGGATAAAAGAGGTATACACATAATAACTAAACTCTGATGGCAGTATAAATGCATTTGGGGACAATAATGCACCACTGTACCTTATTATCAAGCTTTGACCCACCTTATATGATTCGATCCTCATGACAGTCCTATAAAATGAACAAGGGAGATCCTATATTTTATAAATGAGAGAAAGGACCCAAAAAGGCTGAGAATTACATAATATGTGACATATACATGAGATAGACAAAGTTAGAACTTGAATTCATACCTTCCTGATCTGAGTCCAGTGTTCTTTTCACTCCCCTTAAGCCAACTGCTGTTGTCGACCTCTCCAGGTAGAAAGAAGGGAATGGTATCAGGTTATTGGTACTGCAGTCACCTGACTTTGGTCCTGTGGGTGTGTCAGATGCCTGGCTGCTTGCTGCTTCTCTTACTCCTCCGGTGGGAACCTTATGGACACAGTCTGACACCCCAAGACCATTCCTCCAGTTGACTCCTTAAAACCCTCCCCTCAGCCTTTAGGCTTGGCAGGCTCCTGTCACCCATCTCTTCATTGGAAATCCTTTTAACAAGGATCCAGTATAAGTCCCCTTTGTGGATTCATATCTCATTCCCTAATAACATGCATCATTGTGGCTTAAGACAACTGCAACCCTCTTTTTTCTGCTATTTGGAAAGGATGAGTTCTACATCAACCTCTTTCCTTCAGGATTCCTTTGGTGATAGTGAAGCATCAAGATTTATATTCTCCAGTCTCCTGGGAACAGATGTAAGCTCTTTGGGTTATCCTCTTGAAACATTTCTCAGTTGACTTGTATTTCAGTTTGATAAAGCTTCTGAAGTCAAAATACCAAAATGGGTTGGCTTTTACAATGGAGATTTATTATTACACCTTATAGCTCTGAAGCCATGGAAATGTCCAAATCAATGCATCATCAGGTGATGCTTTCTCCCCAAAGACTGGCTACCAGCAATCCTGGGCACCTGTGACATATGGAAAGACACATAGCAGTGTCTGCTGCTCTCTCCATTCTCTTCCAAATTTCATTGCTTTCAATGTTTGGCTTCCATCTTTAGGCATCCATGGCTTTATTTCTCTTTGAAATTCATTCTCTTGTAAAGAACTACTGTAAAAGGATTAAGAGCCACTCTCAGACTTTGAAATCAAATGGAGGATACCCTGCAGGTTTACTGAACTGTAGAGGACCTATAACTCATATTTAACCTCCCAGTTTCTCCTTATAGTAATGAAAATGTTTATCCTTTGTCTTTCCATTTATGTATTGGAAACAGGTAAATTGTTTTGTAAGTTTCAGAGGTCTATAGCACACAGGACTTTGTTGTAAAAACAACTCACCCAATCACAAAGAATTTCAATAATGAAGGGTTTCCCTCAAACCCAATTCATGTAGGTTGCATGGTTTCTTTGACCACTGACTCAGCCGTATCTTTTCTCTAGGTGTATCTTCAATCCAGGACTCAGAATGATGAAGCTTTAGTATGTGAGAGGTGCCTAGTCTCAAGACAGAAAGAAAGAGGCAAGTGGTGGAAAATCACAATGCCACTTAGTGTCCTCTTGGTTATTCAGAATTTCATATTTACTCACATTTTATTCTCCAAAGCATGTCATATGGCCAATTCCAAAGTCAAACAAGGTGGTTCATTCATAAACAATTTTGAAAAAAATCCATCTGAGAGACCTGCAATAATTTCCTACTTGTATTGACATCAAATGATGATGAATTACATATTATAGGGTTGCAAGCTGGAAGATGAGACTTAGAGCAATATTTTGAGTTACCAATAAACAGCAACTTTACAGTTATCCCATTATGGTGACATATTAAAACAGATTACAAGAGCCTCCATTTCTTCCTGTGACTATTTGGAACCAGACAGGAGTTCTGAGACTGTTTCCACGAAGAAAAGAAAGAATAGAATGGTGGTGTAATACTTCCCTGTGGCTGCTATAACAAATGACCACAAAATTGGTGGTATCAAGGAACAGAAATTTATTCTCTCATAGTTATGGAGACAAATTATCTGAAATCAGTTTGACTGAACTGAAATCAACCCTTTAACAGGGGTGGGCTCTCTTGGGACATTAGGGGAGAATCCATTCATTCTCTCCTCCAAATTCTGTTGTTAGAAAACATTCTGTGACTTGTGGCATCATCAGTATACTCTCGACAACCTTGGTCACATTGTCCTCTTTTTTTGTATCTCCCTCTTCCTCCCCCTTATAAAGACACTTGTACTTATGTTGAGGGTCTTCTAGATAATTCAGGATAATCTCCACCTTACAAGGTTCTTCATTTCCTCTCATTGATAGCTGGAAAATGTGCTTATTGAAATTTCTTCACTTAAACAGCTTTGAAAATCCTAAAATTTATTATATTGGTGTTCTTTTAATCTAATTTTAGAAGTTTACTCTTTGTACTTAATTCCCCAAAGGATAGTAACCAGATCTTCTCAGTTTTGCTAACAGGATTGATATAACATCTCAAAGCAAAACCAGAAAGAATGGTGGGAATCTGTAACTTTTCCCAGAGACAAAAAGTTTGTTATCCCTGAGCAGCTTTCTGAGAAAAGAGCTATGAAAGACTTGCACTTGCATAAATATATCTAAACTGTGTTTTATTAGCCACTGAAATCAAGGACAAGTTGGATGTGGTTGAGTCAACACAGGACTAAGAATTTGTACATACCCTCCTCACAAAGCCCCTGGCATCACTTTTTTTTTTTTTACTTGTTTTCCCTCTCAACTACCCTTTTTTCCCTTTTCCTTCCTCATTAAAAACCCTAGCTCCATTTTTAAAAATCCTATTTTCACTTTGAACTGGTCTGGGGAAGATTCCCCCAGTTCTTTGTTAGTGCAGTTGCAATAAATCCCCTTCTCACTTAAAGATATGTTTGTGCTCTGTAGCTTGAGATCAGGTGGGCCTGTAATAGGAAATAGCATTCCTTATGGTAACAAGGTGTGCACTGACCATTTTTCCTTATAAGATAATACTTATATCATCCCAGGATTAGGGCATGATATATAGGTGGCCAGTGTTCATCTTACAATAGATGGCCACTTGGGAACTGTGCTCTCTACAGATGGACCTGAGTTGAGACCATATCTTGATGTCTCCTAGGAGTTGGACACTACTGGACACATTCAGTATTTTATGAGTCCTTTCAGATAGTATTAGGAGCTTAGTTAATGAAGAACTGGAACAAAGTCAAAATAGTTGCATTCAGTTTAAGCATATGCACTGTCCCAGGAAATTTCCTATGAGCTTTAAAAATATTCCATCACTTAAGTCTCATATCAAACCTGTAAGGTAAGTGACATTTAACCCAGTTCAAAGAGAAGAAGGCAAAGGCCTATGCTTTTTTATTAGAAAACTTGTGGGTATAAAAAACAATCATGCATAAAATACAAAAAACCCATATAACCCAACACTGACAACACCTTGCATTAGAGTGAAACAGTTAGTATTGATATTTTTAAAACTTGTATTAATTAAAGGTCGAGTATTAACTTAGGGTCTCTTATCTGTGTACTGTATTTCCATGGATATTTTAAAAATAATTCATTGTAATTTATATATACAATCTAACATTTCCTCTTTTAGTCATATTCAGGTCTAAATTTCAGTGCTGTTAATTGTGTTCATAATGGTGTGTGACCATTGCCACCATCCATTACCAAAATACTTCCATCATTGCAAATAGGAACCCTGTACATATTAAGGCTTAACTCACCATTCCCTCTCCCCACCCTGTTCCCAGGACAAATATGATCTCAAATCAGTGAGATCATGTAATATGTGTCCTTTTCAGTCTGGCTTATTTCACCAATCATTATATCTGCAATATTCATCCATTTTGTTTTATGAATAAGGATTTAATTCTTTGTATAGCTGAAAAATATTCCCTTGTATATTTTAATTAACCATTTTAATTGACCATTTATCAGTTGTTGGACACTTGGGTAGCTGCCATATTTAAGAAGTGTGAATGATTCTGCTGTGAATATGGGTGTGTAAAAGTCCTTGCTTTAAATTATCTTGAGTATATATCTAGTGTGGGTTTACCAGGGCATATATTAGTTCTATACTTAGGTTTCTGAGGAAAAGCCAGTCTTACATAGCCTATTTTTTATCAGATAAGTTATGGAATTATGGAAAATTCATTTATAAAATACAGGATTTCCATATACCTCATCACCACCAACAGCTTACATTGATGTGGAACATTTGCTACAATTGATGATAGCACATTTTTATAATTGTCATATTAATTAAAGTACATTGTATAAATTTGGGTTACTGTGTTTTGTACTTCAATGGATATTTTTTAATTTTAATTCTATCATATGTACAATCTTTCACTTCACCTTTTAATCCTACTCAAATATGTATATCATTGCTTTTAACTGGCTTCACAGTATTGTGCTACAATCACCACCATTCATTACCAAAACATTTCTGTCATTCCAAATGGGAAACCTGTATATTTCAGATCTTAATTCCCATTAGTTATCTCTACCCTGTCCCCTGGTAACCTATATCCTTGATATTTGTTCTTTGAGCTTGCTTGTCCTAATTGTTTAAAATTGTCATGTGCTTCTCTATTTAACTCCTTAGAGCTAAATAACATTTCATAGTGTGTATATACCAGAAAATTTTATCCATTCATCAGGAGATGTGCACCTGTGTTGCTTCCAGCTCTTTGAAATTGTAAATAATTCCCCTATGAACAGTGGTGTGCCAATGTTCATGTTCCTACTCTCAGTTCTGCTGGTTAGATACCTAGCAGTGGTATGGCCTGATCCCAAGGCAGATCTATATATAACTTTCTTAAGGACTGCAAACAGACTTCCACAGCAGCTGTACAATTCTACATTCCCACCAATAATGGAAAAGCACCCCTATTGTTCCAAATTCTTTCCAACACTCATAGTTTCCAGTTTTAAAAATAGTGGTCTTTGTAGTAGGTGTGAAACGATATCTCATCGTAGTTTTAATGTGCATTTTCATATTTGCTATTGATGTTGAACATGTTTTTATGTGGCTTTTTTTTGTCACATCAATTTCTTCTTTTTTTTAATTCAATTGAAGATTATTATTCATATATGAACATACATAAACAATAAGTGAATGATAAAAGATATTTTTTACCCAAATGGAAGATTATTCATATGTTACTGTACACTACTGTCCATATGTTACTTTGTGTTTTTGCCTCATATTAATGCCTTGTATCATTACTGTACACTAGTTCAGTTTCAAAGAAAAATGATCTTATATATGCAATAGTATCAATACCCATATTTCACATTAGGTTTACCTATTCTAAACAGTCCCGTATTACATTTTTAAAACTCTCCTTCTTATAATATACATAAAGTTAGACTTTCCCTATCGGCACTGCCATTCTCATTTGTTAGCACTGCAAGTTATAAACACTATGATGTGCTTTCACCCTTTTATTCTATTCCAAAGATTAGCAAACAAAATTTTAACAATTCTGTACTGATTAACCCTCAACTTTCCATTCTCTAACCTTATTCTATTTTCTAGAGTAGATATTTTAGTTATTAATGCCATGAGTTTACACAACAATTTAGTTCATAATAACACAATCATACAGTATTTGTCCTTTTGTGTCTGGCTTGATTCACTCAACATAAAGTCCTCCAGGTTCATCCATGTTGGTATATGCTTCATCACTTCATTTCTTCTTAAGGCTAAATAATATTTCTTCAAATGTATACACCACATTTTGTTTATCCACTCATTGTTTGATGTACACCTTGGCTGTTTCCATCTTTTGGCAGTTCTGAATAATGCCACTATCAATATTAGTGTGCAGATGTCTGTTTGTGTCACTGCTCTCAGTTGTTCTGACTATATATCTAGTAGTGGTATTGTCAAATTGCATGGCAAATCTATATTCAACTTCCATAGGAACTGCCAAATACTCCTCCACAGTGACTACATTCTTCATTCCCAACAGTGAATAAGGGTTCCTATCTCTCCACATCCTCTACAACACTTGTAGTTTTCCTATTTTTAAATTGTGGCTAATCTAATAGCTTTGAAATTATTTCTCACTGTAGCTTTGATTTGCATTTCTTTAATTGTTAGTGGTGTTTAACAGTCTTTCATGTTTTTTTTTTTCCATTGGTATTTAATATTTTGACAATTGTCTTTCAAAGTCTTTCACCCATTTTTCAATAAGATGTCTGTCTTTTTATTATTTATAATGGATATTAAACACTTATCAGATATGTGATTTCTAAATATTTTCTCCCATTTTGTCAGCTACCTGTTCACCTTTTTGACAAAGTTCACTGAGGTGCAAAAGTGTTTACTTTTGAGGAGGTCCCATTTACCTCTTTTTTCTTTTGTTGCTCATTAATTGAGTGTAAGTCCAAGAAACCACCACCTACCATAAGACCTTGAAAATGTTTCCCTAATCTTCTTCTAGGAGGTTTATAGTCTTGGCTTCTATATTTAGGTCTTTGATACACTTGAGTTGATATTTGCAGAGTGTGAAATATGGGTCCTCTTTCATTGTTTGGTTATGGATGTCCAGTTATCCTAGTACCATTTATTGAAGAGACTGTTTTATCTCAGTAATGTGATAACTTGGTAGGTTTGTTAAAAAAAGTTATCCATAAAGGTGAGGGTCTGTTTCTGGATCTCAATTCTATTACACTGATGAATGTGTCTATGTTTTTGCCAATACCATGCTGTTTAAACTGCTGTATCTTTGTAATATGTTTTATGGTCAGGACGTTTGAGTCCTCCTATGTTGCTCTTCTTTATTAGAATATTTTTGGCTATTTGAGTGTCCTTTCCCTTCCAAATAAATCTGGCAATTGCCTTTTCTATCTCTGTAATGCAGGCTGTTCAAATTTTGATTGATATTGAATTGACTCGATAAATCAGTTTATGCAAACAACAAATGAATGGATAAACAAAATGTGGTACATAGAATGGAATATTATTCAGCTATAAAAGGAACAATATTTTGATGCATGCTAAACATATATAAACCTTGAAACTATAATGAATTAAATTAGTCACAGAAAGACAAATAGACTCTGATTCTCCTTACATGAAATATCTTGAGAAATAAAATTCACAGAGAAAGACTTTACCAGGAACTCGGGATAGAAATTTAGGTATAAAACATTTTTTCAATCCTGGAATAGGGGTCAAATTAAATGAGAATTAAAACCAAAATTATCAACCTGATGGGTGAAAACATGGAGGTCAGAAACAATTCAATGTATTCCTGAAAACTTAGTATGTCATAAAGCAAGGATTTCATAGCAGTTGGACAATGACAATTTACATCTGTGGGCAATAGATTATAAATTATTAGAAAAATTTACATTGATTAATTACCTCCTGCATACATGAAAAATTTCAAATATAAATTTTAAATTAAAACAAAGGATTAAGAAGAAAATAGAAAAGAAAGCATGTACAATTAGAGGCATGTAAATATGAATTTGTACAGTGGCTATCAGTTGAAAAAGGAAAATATAGTAAACAATTTTACAGCAACCACTTTGGGAATAAACATTATCCTGAAATAAAATTGCTATTTGTGAGTCTTTATGACTAAGTATAGGTATAGATATTGACTATTAATGACAGGGAAAATTCATGATAAATGAAGATAGAAAGCAGTTTCTATTACTTTGAAATATCTGGATACAAAATTCAGGAAGTTTATTGTTCAAAAGCCTAAAAATATGATAGAAACTTATGAGAAAAAACCTAGAATGCCTGTTTACCCCTGGAATCCATTTTACCTCTTAATCCTTTCAAAGAATTCTTATTAGGTCTTATCAGAATAATACAGCAGTTGGGGGCAAAGATGCAGCCTAGTAACCCTGCACTGGAAGTCAAGATGGAGAAAATCCCCACAGCAACCATGACCTTTCCCTTGGTGCTGTGGTAGACTGGGAAGAAGGTAACCCAGACACTACAAAACACCAGCATGCTAAAGGACAAGAACTTGGCTTCATTGAAGGTGTCAAGGAGGTTCTTGGCCAGAAAAGCTACAGTGAAACTCCCCAGGGCCAAGGAGCTCATGTACCCCAGGACACAATAGAAGGCAGTGACAGAGCCCTTGTTGCACTCAATGATGATGTTTCTGGGCTCAGAGTTTGTGTCTATATCAATTAAAGGAGGAGAAGATCCTAGCCACATTACACAGATAATCACTTGAATCACAGTGCAGACAGGAATGACAGAGTTAGAAACCCCTGATGCCAGCAGCCATCTCATTGTTCTTCCAGGTTTCATGGCTTTGAATGCCAGAATCACTATGATGGGTTTGGCCAATACAGTGGAAACAAACACAGTGAACACAACTGCAAAGCTAACTTGGTGAAGAATACAGGTGGCTGTGCTGGGATGGCCAATGAAGAGTAAGGAGTAGAGGAAACAGAGGAGAAGGGAAATAAGCAGGATGTAGCTAAGAGCTTAGTTATTTGCCTTGACAATGGGAGTGTCTCTATGCTTCATAAAGACCCACAGAACCACAGCTGTGACAAGAGAGAAGCAAACAGTTGTGCATGCTAGAGGCACACCCAATGAATCCTGAAAGGACAGGAAGGTCACCAACTTTGGGAGGCAGTGATTTATCTCAGAGTTTGGATACTCATCAGCTGGGCATTGGACACAGTGTTCTTTATCTGAAGAAAAAAAAAGAAACACTCACCATTTCAGTGTCACCCTTTTTCATTTTTAGCAATGGTCACTTTCCTGTCAAGGTGTGTACAGATCCCCTGGTGAATACTCTGACACACATGATTAAGACTGTCTATTCCTGATCCAGGACAAATTCTTTCAGCTGTGGATAAGAGACAGCTCAATTGAAATGAGTCTTCAGAATCTGGTGAGTCGAGACTGGCTCACTGTTAGCTTAGTGATGACACCAACGACATGGATTCTTTCCCCTCATTTCACTACTGTCCATGGTGCCATCCTCATGGTAAGCTTTCTGTGCTCTTGATTTATAATATTGTCCCAAGAGAATTAGAGTTAAAGAGTTCATTATTCACACTCAGATTGCATAATAAAAGGGAAATTTAATTACTTCTCCTGGTTAGTTAAAGAGTTCATTATTCACACTCAGATTGTGTAAGAAAAGGGAAATTTGATTATTTCCCCTGGGACATCTTAAAATTTATCACCACCCTAATTTCTACTGATTATTGTTTTTTTACATATATATCATTTTAATATAATTTTTATCTTTTAAAGATACTTAGATTATGTAAATTTTACATAAAAATATAGGGGATTCCCATATGTCCCACTCCCTACCACTCCCACATTTTCCCACATTAACAACATCCTTCCTTAGTATGGTATATTTGTGTCAATTGATGAACACATTTTGGAGCATTGTCACTAAGCATGGATTATAGTTTACATTGTAATTTGCACTTTCTCCTTCACAATTGTGTGAGTTTTGACAAGATACATAACAACCTGTATCTGTCATTGCAATATCATTCAATCTGCAAAGAAGTCAAATAAAAAGTGAAAATGTTGAAAGCAAATTGACTGTGATTCCTTGACAGTATATATATATATCTTAACATCTGGTAGAGAAAGTCATTTTCCTTTCAACGTTTTCATTTTTTATTTGACTACTTTTGCAGATTTATTTTTCCATTTTTTTCCATGTTAAAATTTGGAATCTGTTTGGAATTGTATTACTACTACAAATTTAATTTCTGAAAGAAATAGAAATTTTTATCATATAATTGCAGGATGAGGTGTGATTTTTAATTCTGGTTCATTTAACTCTTAATGCAAGATTTGGTAGATCTTTTTTTTTAATTTTAAGATCATAGTTTTAGATAATAAATACTTTAATAAGCATTTAGCATGTATTTGATTGCTATGCAGTTAATAATTTCTCTATTTCAACTATTCAATTGTGTTGTTGTAGCACAGACAATATGGATATTTTAGCCATAATCAATATAAAAATTATTGAGCATGTCTGTGTTTCAATAATCTTTTATTACAAAATACGCCACATTTTGCTGATTCTTGACAAAGATCTGCATTCATTTTTCAGTGGTGATATTATGAAATGATACAAATGTGTAAAATAATCAAAGGTAATTCTCTGTCACAACTGTGTTCCCAGATACCCATTTCTTCCTCTAAGAGTCAAAGACTTCCTTTGGATTCTGACTTTATTCTTTAAGAGACATGCATTGCACACACAAGCATGTGTTTATTGAGTTGTGGGTCCAGTGTCTTTTTTTTGGCCTCCATTTTTCCTTCTTGGTTTACATGCTTATTTGTTATTGGAAATACTTTATGAGAAACCTAAGTAATTGTTTTTAGTTTTCACATGTCTGAAAATATCTATTCATTCTCTCCCAAGCGATTGAAACTAAATCGTTCTTAATGTTGATGTATTAGGAATTTTATGGTTGGAATTGTAGAATATTTATGGATACATTCAAATGATTACAATATTTAACTTTGTGTTTTATAAAAATAGAGTCATTAATTAACCCTTCCATATTTCTGATATCTTTCATAATACATGTTTTATTTTTATAGCTACTGTAAAGATATATTTGATGTCTATGTATACATGGAAGCACATTTCATCATGTCAAATTATACCTTTTATTAGGATCTTGTGACTTCACTTAAAATGCCTAATTTTCCTCTGTATTATATTATAAACTTCCTGAGGAGGTTTAGTTATTTAAAAATTTATTTAAAAATTGATACACTCAATTATTAGATGTACATTTCACTCTTTTCAGACAAGCTATATAAGGTAATAAATTACTTCCAAAATAATGTCTATGTACCAGCTCTGTGCTTATCAAAACATGAAAAATTGCATAACTGAAACCGTCTCAGTACTTACAGTTGCTTTGATGATACATTGCCTCATAGATTTTAGCGTGATCTACAATGAGCTCACAGACTAAGGCTGTATCACACAGCATTGGACAATAAAGAAAAATATTCATTCAAATCTGTGCTACAGTTAAGCCTAATAGAATGAGCATAGCCATAAGAGAACTTACCCAACATGGGCAACCATGATGATTATAAGATGGATATGTCACAAGGGTCAGTGATTGCATAAAATGAGAAAAATGGGGTCTTCTGACCACATTGAGAATTTCTTTGGGTTCTGTCATATTGAGTAATTATTAGGTGTATTTATAGGATGGTTACAAAATTTCATACCTGTCTGATTGTAAATGTCTCCCTCTGGGCATAAAACACAAATAAAGCAACACATGGGCTTTCCTCCCAGTGGAAGTTTCCTGAATACTGAATGGCAGCTTTGGCTACATACAGGTTGAGGTGCCTGAAGAAGAAAGAGAGAATTATTGGTCATAATATTGCACAATATTACCAACTACAAGAGGATATCTATATTTATCTCTTAATAAGAGAGTACAAATTCTCTTTTATTTCATAAACATGTTTCATAGTAATCTCTACCTTGTTGATATTACCTGGACATCTAATTGTATATATATATATACTCAATCATCTAACTATAGTTAGAACACTTTTATTTCACTTATCATTATTAAAATCACCTTGCTTTTACTCAATTCTAATTTAACCACATGATGAAAAAGTCTTTCAACACAAGGCTCTTTGTAATAATGATTCTAAGGCTTTGTATGTATGAGAATATTGTTATTATATGTGGCTGAATAGGCAATTTTAAGTTCTAGATAGGAGAACCCAATAACATAAGTTGGCTCATTAGAAAAAGATTGGCTGCATAAAAGAATGTGGACCAGGCAGAGACAAACAATAAGAATATGATTAATCCAATTCTGGGGTCTTGAGTCTCAGTATGGTACCAATTTGCCAGAAACCTAACAGCACTTTAAAGAACAAATCATTGTTGTTTTACAAATCATCTGCAAGATTCCTTATGCTTTTTCAACTTTAGAAAGACTAAATGAAAGCCACGGTTCATGCTTTGAAGTATCAAGCCAAATGAAATTTGATACTGAATGGTATTGAAATGACCACAGGAAAGATTGAATAGTGCAGATGAATTGATGGTTTATATGTATATTTTAATATTGTTTATAATGCCTCTAAAAATGAAGAAGTATTCTACCACACATGATTAAGTCTTCTCAGGATACATAGAGGGAAAATGGAAACTAATTAAGTAATTAATGTACAGTTAGTGTAGTTAGTCAAATGCTGCACTATTATTTATGTCTAAATGAAAGATGATAGATGATATATCTGAAAATCTTAAAAGCAATGTCTCAAAATATTTGTAAGTGAAATTATGTAGTATGAAGTCAAGATATTGAATTCAAAATATGTATTTAGTCCTGAGATCAAGGGGTGCAAAATTAACCTAATATAAGGAGTGTGTTGAGATAAATGCTTAATAAATAAACCAAACTTTGAAATGGTGTCATACCTCTTTGAATCCAACAGGCCGCTCAATCATCTCTTCACTGGAGATCATACCTTGATCATATGAAATATTGGAGACAAATTCTCCAACTTTAATGAGAGGGCCAAAACGAGGAGGGGAATTTCAAGTGTTCAGGATATCATACATCACCATAAAGTTTCTTTCCTCATCTAAGGACACGTGGTCCCCAACACTGTTTGTAAATTGGAGTTACCTCAGAAGTAGGTGAAGCTAGAGGAGAGGCAAAATTTTGAAGTGGGGAGTGGATTCAAATTAGAAATTGAAGGCTAATACCCATCGTATAATACTTCTTTTCTTGTCCACCCTCTTTCAAGTAGTCTTTCTGATAGAGACTTAGCTTTGTTTCGGTGTTCACCATTTCATGGATTTAGGTGAAACATTCTTCCATTCCATGAGAGAACAATAGAGGGATAAATTAACATAATCATGATGCATCTCATGATGTGGCTAGCAAGGGCTCCAGTGTGACACTGAAAATAAAGCTGCTTGGAGGTCAAGTAATTCTTTTGCATGTGGATACACAGCTTTCAAATCTTCATTTGTTGAAGGCTGTCATTTTCTCATTCAGTCTTCTTGGAACCCTTGCCAAAATCTCTTGACCAAGGACTTTTACTGCTAAATTCTGTATTATTACACGGGTCTCTGTGGCTTTCCATAAGCTTATGTTTTCATAATCATAACTTTATAATAAGTTTGGATATTAGCAAATGTGAGCCCTTCATATTTGCTCCATTTTTCAAGATTGGATATTCAGGGACCCTTGAAATTCTGTATGATTTTAGATTTTTTTCTTCATAATTTGCCTCTGGAATTTATATAGGGATTGTATTGTCTCTGTAGATCACTTTGTGGAATAGTGTATTCTTAGCAATATTAATTCTTCCAGTCCATGATATGGAATTTCTGTTTATTTATTTAGGTCTTATTTCATTTATTTCAACCATGTTTTTAGATTTCATTGCACAAATCTTTCTATCCCTGGATAAATTAATTCCCCAGTATTGCATTCTAATTTTATGCTATTGCATATGGAATAGTTGTCATCATTTCATTCCCAGATTTTTCTTTGCTATTATGCAGAAATACAATTTGGGATTTTAGTGTTTATTTTTCATCCTGCAAATTTGCTAGATTATTTTATTAATACTAATGACATTCTTTTGGACTTGTCAATGTTTTGTTTCTTACATATAAGATCCTATCATTTGTGCCAACAGAAAATTTTGCTTCTTATTTTCCAGCATTGATAGTGTAAAATTGGAATGGTAAATTAAATTACTAATCATCTTGATTTGCTTGAGTTTCCATTTTTTCCAGGGTTTTATAAAGAAGAAATAGAGGTAAAGTGAAGTAAGCTAACATACCAATAATCCTTTGTGGTGGTGACAAAACCTCATGCCTCATCCTCAGAGGAAGAACTGTAACAAAGAGTTCAAGCTGACACCAGTAGGGCCTGCTGACCTTCACTAGATGACTACAATCCTTCATCAACATCCTACTTCCTGATGAGCAAACTGGCCCTTGAGGGCACCCTGCCCAAACATTTTCATTTCTTTTCCTATTTGCTCTGGCTGAATTTCCAATAATATGTTAAATAGATTTGGAGAAAGCTGCTATCTTTATCTTGTTCCTGAGTTTAGGGGAAATGCTTTCATTCTTTTACTATTAAGAATGATCTTAGTTGTGACTTTTCCAATTTTGGACTTTATCACGTTATGAAACTTCACTTTTATTCCTAGTTTTTTGAGAGCTTTTTATCTTAAATGGGTACTGGATTTTGTGAAATACTTTTTCTGTATAAACTTAGATCATCACGAGTACATTACATTCATTAAATTCATGTTGAACTCTCCTTGCAATGATGTGTAATATTTTAATAGAATGCTGAATTCAGTTTTCTACTATTTTGTTAAAGATTATCACAGTTATATTCATAAGAGTTATAGGACTGTAATTTTCTTTTCCTGTGATGTCCTTAATTGGATTTGTTGTGGATGTAACGCTGACCTCAAAGAATGAATTAAAATATAACCTCCTCTACAATTATTGGAAGATTTTGAAAAGGATTGATATTAGTTCATCATTAGCTAGTTTGCAGAATTCACTTGTGAAGCCACTTGATGTCGGGCAATACCTTGTTGGAGGTTTTGATTACTGATCCAAATCAGTATGAATAATGAGTCTATTCAGAGTTCCTATCTCAAATAGCATCAGTTTTTGTAGTTTGGAAATTACTAGGACATTTTCCATTTTTCATTTTTTCTACGTTACCAATATCTCCACTTTCTTTTCTGAGTTTAGTTATTTACACACTATTAGTCTTAGTCAAACGACCATAATATTTGTCAATTTTGTTCACCTTTACAAAGAGACAAATTTTGCTTTCTTTTATTTTCTCAATTGTTTTATATTCTGTTTCATTTTTTTTTCTGTTTTAAACTTTATTTTTCTTTTTTTCCTGATAAATTTTGATTTTGTTTGCTCTTCCTTTAATATTTCCTTAAGATGTGAAGGTAGGTCATTGATTTCATATCTTTCCTTTTTACAAATAGGCATTTACAGCCCTAAATTTTCCCCTATGCACTGCTTTCACTGCACCCCCCAAGTTTTGTTATGTTGTGTTTTGGTTTTCATTCATGCTAAGGTGTTTCTAATTTCCTTGTTGCATTATTCTTTAATCCACTGGTTGTTTAAGGGTGTATTATTCATTTAGACATATTTGAGTATTTTCCACTTCCTTTTGATATTGATTTCTAATTGCATTCCATTGTGATTGGAAAAAATACTTTGAATGGTTTAAATATTTTGATACTTATATTACCTAAAAAATAATTTATATTAGAGAATGTTCTATGTGTACTTAAGAAGGATCTTTATTCTATTGCTGTTGAATGAAGTATTCTTTTATGTAATTTAGGCAGATTGTTGCACTGTGCTGTTCTCCTTATCTCTTTGTTTATTTATTTATTCTTTCCTTGTTCTGGCCATTGTTGAAAGTAAGGTATGGAATTTTCCTACTATTGTTGTAGTGCCGTCTTCAATTCTGTCATTTTTTCCCAAATTATTTGAGCATTGTTTGTTGTGTGTATGGTTATAATTCACATCACTTTTGGAGATTGAAACTATATCAAAAGAGAATGTCTTTTTTGATGATTGTAACTTCTTAAAATCTTTTCATTTTAATTATATATATATATATATATATATCCAACTTTCAATTTAAAAAGGTTTTCAACTGTACAGTTCACTTTTATTCAATATCAAATCTCTTTGGATTGCCAACCATATAGCAATTCAAAGTCTCTTGGTTAATCTTTTATGGAGCAACTTCTTCCATTCTTTTACTTTCAACCTCTTTGTGTCTTTGTATCTAAACTGAAAATGTTGTAATCAGCATATAGATGTGTAAGTTTTTAAATACATTCTGTCAATCTCAGTGTTTTAATGGGACTGTTTAATCCATTCACACAGAAATCAATTATTTATAAGTATTGATGTATTTCTTCCATTTAATTGTTTGTTTTCTAAATATTTATATTTTTTCTTGATTCTTCCATTATTTCCTTTTTGTCTTTAGTTGATTTTTCTTGTGTACCATTTTGATTCTCTTCTTTTATTTTCTGTATATATTTAGTTACTTTCTTAGTGGTTACTTGAGGGTTACAATTAGTAATTTATGCTTCTCACAAGCTCAGTTGAATAATGCCAAATTAGTTTCAACAGTATACAAATGTTCTTCTCCTATTCATATAGATTTTCACCCTTTATATATTGTTATTATCATATAGGACATCTTTATACATTTGATATAACTCACTGCCCATTAACAAAAGTTATAGTTATTGCTTTATGCATTTGCATTTCAAATCACATATTAAAGTAGAAGTAGATACAATCTAAAAGTGCAATAATAATGGCTCTTACATTTTCTTCCGTACTTAACTTTACTAGTGGTCCTTATTTCTTCTACTAGTTTTCTGTTACTGTTTCATTTTCATCCATTTCAGCCTAAAGGATTCCCTTTAGCATTCTTGTAGATTACATCCTAGGAAGTCAACTTCCTCAGGACATTTTTATCTGTAAATGTCAAAATTTCTTCCTTTGTTAAGGATAATTTTGCCATGTATGGGGTTCTTGGATAACAATTTTCTTTTACTTTTCTGGAATTTAAATATTTAAATATTTAAATATTCTATTCTGGCCTCCATGGATTCTGATGGGAAATAGGCTACTAATACCATTGATGAACAATTATATGTGATGATTTCTCTCATTCTTGCTGCTTTCATAATTTCTCTTCTGTCTTTCAACAATGTGATTAAAATGTATCTCAGTTGAGATCTCTTCAAGTTTATCCTACCTGGATTCCATGAGTGTGTAGATTTGTCTTTCATCAAATTTAACCTTAGCCTAGCCAGTATTTCTTCACATATTTTTTCTGTCTCTTTCTCTCTCTCTCTCTGCTCGTTCTGGTATTCCTATAATGTGTGTGTGGTATGCTTAATAGTTGTTCACATGTTCTTTTGGCTCTATTGGTTTTCTCCAATAATTTGTTCTTTTGTTACTTGTGCATTTGGTGTAAACTCTAAGAATCCATTGCATAATACAAGGTCCTGGAGATGCTCCCTTCCCTCTCCTCATGAAGATTGAGAGTTCTAACTCTTATATTAAGGTCTTTTTACAATTTTGAGTATTTCTTTGTATATGGTGTGAAATATGGGCCCTCTTTCTTTTTTTTGCAAGTGAAGATCCAGTTTTTGCAGCATCATTTGATGAAATGACTATTCCTTCCAATTGAGTGGTCTTTACCCTCTTGTCAAGAATCAGTTTTACAACATCTAGAGTTACTCCTTGAATTCTCAATTGCATTCAATTTTTCTCTATATCTACTCCTGTGCCTGTGCCATACTGCTTTCATTCCTGTAGATTTAATAAGTTTTAAGTTTGGGAAGTTTGAATGCTACCACTTCAATGACCATGTTTAGTAGCTATGTTTCATTATTTGTATATCAATTATAACAAAGGTATCATCCACATATAAAAAGGTATTAATATGTGGAGGAGGAGAGGGAGAGGATGTTGGGTAGATGAAAGTCTCCTGTACTCTGTGTATGCATTTGCTGTGACATAAATATTTTTTTAAAAAACAAAATGAAAAATAAAGAGACACTGGGGAATGAGTGGGGAAAAGTGCCACAGGTACAGATAGGATAGCAGATATTGCAGTGTTGAAATGCAAAATGTCAAAATTTTTAAAAAATATTTTTTCATTTTTTTAACTATCCCAATCTTTTACTTTCATTTTATTTTTATTTTTTAAAAATTTTTATGTATTTTATTTCTTATATCTAAACTTAGTATTGTTTCATTTTCCTATTAATTGCATTCAGTGATTGTAATGGTTTCATTTTTGAAGAAGCTTTGGATCACAGAAGGGTTACAACTGAGGTGGGGGAGGATCATTGGTGTGGGGGTCACTGATGTAGGATTCAAGGGAAGAATTGCACCCGAGCATATATACGAAGTATGTAAAAATGTTCAAATGTTCACGGGACATCACAATGGGTGGAGACGAACACATTAATGGAGAGAGAACTGAATTCTCATCCTAGAGAGCTCTGCCACATTCTCTAAGGTAGCTGCAATGTCCACTAAGTGCAGGGGCAGTGACTGGTGAAGGAAGATGATCCACTGATGGGCCCTTGATATTGATGACTAGGCTTATGAGCCTTCCTTTTTGAAATTGAAACTAGCCTATTGTTATGGGGTGCCTAAGGTTTGCCTCCTGAGAACTTCCTTGTTGCTCAAATGTGGCCTATCTCTAAACCAAACTCAACATATGAGTGCATTTCTTTCCCCCCAGTGTGGGACATGACTCCCAGGGATGAGCCTCCCTGGCACTGAGGGATTGTTACCAAGCACCAACTAGCAATGCAACTGGAAAAAGACCTCAAATAAAAGGGGGAAAAAGGTAAAGACAAATGAGTTTATATGGCTAAGAGACTTCAAATTAAGTTAGGTGGTCATCTCAGAGGAAAGACTTATGTACAACTTGTCAAGATATCATAGACTTCCAAAGTAGATAATACCTCAAATAGTGGGGATTCTGAGGGATCTGGAGACACCCAGGTCCTATGATCAGGACTGATAGCTCCTGAATTTGGTGCTTTGCCAGTGGGCCATACTTTGGTGTTTGTGATCCTGAGAGTGACAGAGTTGTACTCAATTATGTCTTCCCCGCATCTGTCCCTTTTATTTAAACCTATACTTGGTGCTGGAGTTTGTAGGTGTACATCCAGAGACTCAAGTCTTTGGGCTGTCCATTTTCCAGCTGGGCCCAGATCCTTGGCAGAGTTGCAACACCTACTCTACAGCTCACTGGACTCACCAAGGACAACTGGAGGGGAGATGATATACAACAACTGTCCCAGGGAACAGAGCAAAACTGCAGCTGCAGCAGGATGGTCTCATTCATCTTTCCCACAGGATATAAGCCCCATCTCAATTGGAGGTGAAGTGGATGTCACCATCTCAGAATCCTAGGGACTGGGGGAAGAGCTATGGACTAGAGTGGACTTACTGGCATTTTACGATAGACATATTGTGATTCTAGCAATGGAAGATATTAGAACAATGATGTGGAGCCAGTGGCCAGTGAAGGTTCTAGGGGCAGGAAGAGTGAAAAACAATTTTAACATAGGAGCTTTTTCGGGACTTGGGAGTCATCCTGAGTGACATTGCAATGACAAATATAGGCCATTTTATATCATCACATAATATGCAGAACTGTGTGGGAGAGAGTGTAGACTACAATGTGAACTATGGTCCATGCTTAATGGCAAAGCCCCAGGATGTGTTTATCAATTTCAAAGAATGTGCCACACTAATTAAAGATGTTTATGTTAGAGGTGTAGGGAGTGGGGTATATGGGAATCCCTATATCTTTTGTGTAATATTTATGTAATCTAAGTTTCTTTTTAAAAAAAAAAATAATTAAAAATAAATCAGTTTTACAATATGTAGGGTTACTTCTTGAACTTTCAGTTGGTTTCCATTTTTTAAATATATTTGTTCTTGTGTCCATACCATACTGTTCATTACTGTGATTTTGTAATAAGATTTAAGTTTGGGGAGTGTGAATACTCCCACTTCATTCTGTGTTATTGTCTTCGTTTGTGAAAGGGGTGTGGATGCTAATACAAGAAATTTGTTGGCTGTTATAAAAGGTACTTTGGGGGCTAAAAACTTACACTTCCAAGGCCAGAAAATATCCAAATCAAGGCATCAGCAGAGATGCTTTTTCACCAAAGTAAGATACTGTTGATCCTTGTTTTGCCACATGGTATAGCAAAATGGGTGCTAATCTCTTTTAGGGATTTCTGCCTTCCCCTCCAGAATCTAGTGTCTCTTTCAGCTCAGCTTTGAGCAAGCAGGTGTGGGGTTTGTCTCTTTCCAGGCCTCCTATATCAGTCTTGGCTGTTCAGTTGTCTTCCCAAGTTCAGCTGTCAGCTATCAGGCATGTAGTAGGGCTGTTCTCCTTGAGCTGTGCCATGGGCCCAGCCTCTTGGAGGTTTCATGCTTAAGCAATCCTATCTTTCACATTGCAGAATAAAATATGTCTGTCCCTATGAGTCCTTTAAATCAGACCCATCAAGGGCCTGGAGTCTCAACCTGAGTCATGTCTCACTGATAGAGTACAATCAAAAGCCATAAAGTGATCTTATCAAGTAATCTAATCAAAGGCCATAAACTGAATTTAATTCAATAAAAGGGCTAGCAGAGGAATGCAATCATTTACAAACATAATCTTTCTCTTTTGGGGTCTCAGATTGTTTTAAAATAATCTAAAAAAACACAATTTTATAAAGGTGGCTCTAGCTATTTGCAGGCCCTTAACTTTCTATGTAAATTTGATGATTGGCTTTACATTTCGAAAAGAACATTGTTCAAATTTTGATTGGTATTTTTTTTCTCTATAAAATGCTTTGGTTCGGATTGATATCTTAACAATATTTAGTCTTCCAATGGAATTTCCTTCCAGTATTTTTTAGATCTTCTTTGATTTCTTTTAGCAATGTTTTATATTTTGCTGTGTACAAGTCCTTTACATCTTTGTTTAGATTTATTCTTAGATATTTGATTCTTTTAGAGAATAAAATTATTTTCTTGATTTCTTCTTCAGATTGTTCTTTGCTGTATATAGAAATAGTACTGTTTTGTTTTTTGTGTGTTTTTTTTTTTTTTTTTTTTGGTGTGATTTTGAATCCTCACATTTGCTGAATTTATTTACTGGATCTAGGAACTTTGTTGTGAATTTTTCAGGATTTTCTGTATGACAGAACATATCATTTCCACATAGAGAAAGATTTCATTTTTTTCTTTCCCATTTGCATACCTTCTCTTTCTTTTCCTTGCCAAATTACTCTGGCAAGGTTTTCCAATACAATGTTGAAGATCAGAGATGACAGTGGGAATCCCTGCCTTATTCATTATTTTAGAGGGAAAGCATTTATTCTTTTTATCCACTGGGGTATTAGCTGTGTGATTTTCATATATGCCTTTATCATGGTGAGGAAGTCGCTTCTATACCTCATGTTCTAAATGTTTTCTTTTTTTATCAAGAAGGGGTGCTTTATTTTGTGAAATATATTTTTTATATCAATTGACATGATCATGTGCACTTTTCCTTCATTCTACTAATGTGGTTTATTACATTAATTGGTATTTTAATTTTGTACCAACCTTGCATAACAGGGATCGATCATGGTGTATAATTTTTCATACACTGTTGGATTTCTTCTGTCAGTATTTTATTGAGGATTTTTGCATCTATATTCACAAAAGACATTGGTCTGTAGTTTACTTTTCTTGTGATATCTTTATCTGGCTAAGAATGAGGGTGAGATTGGGCTCATATAATGCATTAGCAAGTGTTCTCTCTTCTTCAAGTTTTTGGAAGACTTTGAGAAGAATTGGAGTAGTTCTTGGAATGTGTGGAATAATTACTGTGTGAAGCCATCTGCTAATGGGATTTTCCTTTTAAAAAGGTTTTTGATGACAGACAGTCTCTTTATTAGCAGTTGGCTTGTTGAGATTTTCTATTTCTTCTTGAGTTAATTTAGGTAGCCTTGTGTTTCTAAGAATTTATGCATTTGATCTTGGTTATGTAATATATTGGTATAAAGTTCTTCATAGTATCTTCTTATATTCCTTTTTTTTTTTTTCAGAAGAGTCAGTAGTAGAATTCCTGTTTGAATTTTTTATTTTAGTTATTTGTATCCTTTTTTTAAAATTTCTTTTTCAATCTAATTAATGCTACTGTATACCAATTTTATTAAACTTTTCAAGAACCCATTTTTGATTTTGTTAAACCTCTGTCATTATATTTGGTTTTATATTACATTTATATCTGCTATAGTCTTTATTTCCTTCCTTCTGCTCACTTTGAATTTTATTTGCTCTTGTTTTTCTAATTCTTCCAGTTTTGAGGTTATGTATCTGATTAGAATTCTTTCTTCATATTTATTGTAAAAAGTTAGAGATAGAAATTTCTCTCTGAGCACTGCCTTTGCTGTATCCCATAAGTTTTGATATGTTTTACTTTCATTTAGATTCACCTCAAGATCTATCCTAATTTTGCTTCTCATATCCTCTCTAAAGCATTGGTTGTGTAACATTATATCTTATTTCCACATATTTGTGAATTTTCCATTTCTCCTTCTATTATTGAATTCTAACTTTCTTCCACTGTGGCTGGAGAATAGGACTTTCATGATTTCTATATCTTTGAATTTACTGAGCTTGTTTTGTGACCCAAATTATGGTCTATCCTGGAGATGATCTGTGTGTGCTCAAGAAGAATGGGTATTCTGGTTTTCGGTTGTGTGACATGTTCTATATATGTCTGTTGTATCCAGCTAATTTAGAGTAACATTCATGTTATATACATCCTTTTTGATCTGACTAGATGTTCTACCCATTACTGAGTGGGCATTATTAAAGTTCTTACTTTTCACTTACAACTACCAATTTTTTCCATCAAATTTGTCAGTATTTGCTTCATATACTTTGGCACTCTTCAGTTACTTGCATATATATTCATATTGCTATGTATTCTTTTTGAATTTCCCTCTTTATCAATATAAAAAGACCATCTTTCTGCCTTGTATTTGTTTTTGACATAAAGTCTATTTCACTTGATATTAATATAGCCTTTTTTTAAATCTCTACATGCATGATATATTTTTCCATCCTTTCATCCTCAACCTATTTGTATTTTTGAAATTAAAGAGAGTCTCTTTCAGACAGAATTGTTTGGATCATTATTTTTAAACATTTTGCCAATCTCTGCCTTGTGACTAGAAGATTTTAATCCATTTGAATTTAAAGTCGGCTTGATGGTATTCTGTTGTTCACATATGGTGATTCTAGCAATGGAAGAAATTATAACAATGAGGTGGAGCCAGTGGCCACTTGACACTTTTGGGACGGGGGGGGACGAGCAGTTGAAATACAGGGGCTTCTATGCGATTTGGAGGTTGTCCTGAGTACCGTTGTGGCAACGGATGTAGGCCATTTTAAATCAGCACACACCACTCAGAACTGTGTGGGAGAGAATGTGGTCTACGGTGTGAACTGTGGTCTATGGTTGGTGACAAGGCCCCAGGATGTGTAAGTCCATTGAGGGTGGTGGGCCACACTTGTGGGAGATGTTTGTGTGGGATGTGGTGGGAGATATGGGAGGTGGGCAACATGGGAATCCCAGTGGGTTCTGTGTAATATTTTGGGTAATCTAAGCACCCCTTAAAATATATATATAACATTTTTGTAAGCAAATGCAGATATATGCATATAAATTTATATATCATTTTGCAAATGTTAGTATGTATTGTGAAAATTTTGATTTTTACCCACAATAAAAGAAAAAGAAAAGCCAAAAAATAAATAAATAAATAAAGTCACTACTGATAAAACAAAACTTTCTTCTGCCATTTTTCTCTTTAGGCCTTGTAAATCTTTTACTTTCTCTGTTCTTCACTTCTGATAATGCTTAATTTTATATTAATTTGATTTTCTTGTTGCACCATATTGAGTGCCATCTCATTTCTACCTGGAAATATTTTTCATTTATTTTTCTTGTGGTTAACATGGGGTATTTTAAATCCCTGTGTGTGGGTATATATATATATATATAGCAATCAGATCTGGTTTATTAACAAATTAAGTCCATGAGCTTGCACATATACTATTCCTCCCATCCAAGTACTAACCAGGCCCGACCCTGCTTAGCTTCCGAGATCAGACGAGATCGGGCGCGTTCAGGGTGGTATGGCCGTAGACCATATACTATTCCTATACCTCTCTGGCCTCCATCTTTTATTTGTCCATTTTACAGCTTATATATTTATACATTTTATTTTAAAAGCATACACTAATCATTACTTTTATTCAGTTGCATTTTAGCACATATAAGAAATAAGAAGTGGAGTTACATGCCAAACATTATAATACAATATTGAACCACTGCCTAATGTCCTTTTTTTTTTTTTCTGTCTAAAGAACTCCCTTTAGCATTGCTTTAGGGCAAATCTAGTGGTCATGTGCTCCCTCAGGTTGTTTTCTGAGATTATATTAATCTCTCCCTAATTAAAAAAAATAATAAGTAGAGTGAAAAATCATTTAAAAAGCAAAGGAATAAAATGAAAAAGGTGAAATAAAAAATGAAACCAGAAAAAAATATAAAAGACCAGAACATTTTGAAGAAGAAAAAAAATGAAGACCAAAAAAGAGAATGTGGAATGAGAGAAAAGCAACATAAGAGGGAAAAAATGAAAAAAAAAAAAAGGAAAGAAATAGAGAAACTAAGGAGAAAAAAATAAGGAATAGAAAAAATGGAAACAAGAAAGAAGAAATACCAAATCCAAAAAACAATCCAGGAAAAACAAACTTGCCTCTTAGGGGCCTAGGAACCATCTCATTTTGCTCATGACCATCAATCAAATCACCTTTCAGCATGCTCTCCACAGGTAAGGTACACAGAGGAGGACTCTCTTTCCCCATTCTGTGGGCAGCAGTGAGTCAGAGGTTTTACCAAGTGATTAGCCTTGAGTGTGGTGTATATATATCATCCCCAGCCACTGAGGTGAGTAACTCACAGTTTTGATTGGCCTCTTTGTCTCCATCCCTCTCCCTCCTGTTTGATTCCAAAAACTCATCTGGTCTGCAGATCCCAAGAGCAGATCATTCAGATAACTTTTTGCCCCTCCTCTTTTTCTGTGAGAGCGCTGAGCACTGTCTACCTATGACAATGCCATCTACCTATAAACTCTCTCCTTAATTTTTGAAAGAAATTCTCACCAGATGTAAAATTCTTGGCTGGCATTTTTAGTATTTTGTCCACTGACTTCTTGCCTCCCTGATTTCTTATGAGAAATCAACACTCAATCTAATTGGAACTACCTAATATGTAAGACTTGCTTTTCTCATGCAGCTATCAGAACTGTCTCGTTTTCCTTTGCATTTGATACTGTGGTCAATATAGGATGGACTTTATTGGTCTTCAAAATCACCCTCTTTGGCACTCCCTGGGCTTTTGGATGTGCATATCCATGTCTTCTCTAAGTTTTGGACATTCTTTTATTATTCTTTAAATATTCCATCTCCCCCTTTCTCTCTTTCTTCTCCTACTTAGACTGCCATAATTCATATATTGATATTCTTGGAGGTTCCCAGATGTATGTTAGATTATTTTTGCATTAAATTGTCCTTTTATGTTTCTACACCTCATCCTGACTAATTTCAAGTGTCTTGTCATCAAGTTCAATGATCCTTTGTTCTGCCAGTTCCAATCTACTCCTGGTATTCTTTCATTTCAAGTATTGTGGACAACTCCAGTAGTTATCTTTGTTTCATTATTATAATTTCCATCTTTTTTTCTGAGATCCTTCAGCTCATTCTCTTAGATTCCTTTATCTTCCTGGACACTTATAACTTAGTTTTTAAGGGCTTTGTGCAGTATTTCCACATTCTTGTTTTCTTCATAATTTATTGTGTAATTTTTCTTCTTCCTTTGGACCCACTAACATTTCCTTATTCTTTGATTTTCCTTAATTAAATATTTTTAATGGTTAACTCTGAGATTTATTCCCTGAGATTTTTGTTTATTGATTACATCCAGAATCTAATCCCCCTCTCAATCAGAAACATAATGAGCATCAACTTCCTAAATCCTCAATATTGAGGAATGAACAAACTTAAGGGGGATATGTGAATATGGCCAAAGGTAGACTTATTATTACTCTGGCAATGAAAGAAATTGTATCATTGATATTAAGGCAGTGGCCACCAGAAGTTCTGAGGTTCTGAGGGGAGGGTTAGGGAAAAGTAGGTGTGACATGGGACATTTTTTGGGACATTGGAATTATCCAGCATGACATTGCAAAGATGTATACAAGACATTATATATTTTGTCAAAACTTATAAAATTATGTGTTACAAAGTATAAACTATAATGTAAACTATTGACCATGAATAGTGACAATGTTGCAATGTGTGTTCATCAATTGAAATAAATTATGATAATAATGAAAGAGGTCATTAATGGGGGAAAGTCAGGTAGGGATTGGAGTATATGGGAATCCCCATTATTTTTATATAATGTTTATGCAATCTAAAGCTTCCTTAAAAAATAAGGTTAATTTCAGAGTCATTTTTCTTTATGATGGTAAACATGGATATATTCAAAGAATAATATAAATTTCACTAATTTCTGGTTTCCTTATATTTTGTGATAAGTTGATATTGGATATTCTACATGCTTTCATCCAACATTAATTTTAAAAATACTAATATTTTTTCTAATACATTTGAATTTGAATCTCTGAAAGACAGAATTCTCCAAATAGATATGAAAATTACTGACAAAGCTATAATCTGATAAAGAGAAGATTCCATTGCCTATCCCTTCTTCCCTGACACAAAAATATCATAATAATTTACTGTATCAATAAAATGCTTCCACATGCCCTCATATGTTGATGTATTCCACATTGGTGAATGATATTTACCTCCAAGGATGTAGCATATATTGGTCTGTGTTTCCTGTAGCTATCATTTCTGTTTTCACCAAGTGTTTCATGAATGGAATGGGCCACAGCATACACGGCATTATAAATCAAATAGCTATAATTAGATATAGACATCGTACCAATATTTTCTATTATGACATTTAAGGAAGCATTTGGTGGGCACTCTTCTATTGTTCCACATAGTGATCCTTCAAGTGAGCAAACAAAATTGTAAAGCCAGAATTTGCTGAAATAAAAGTCTTCTGGATATTTTGAAGGATTAACTGTCTTGAGAAAGTGTTTGAAACCAGGAATTTCCCTCTTCTGGTAGGAAAATGAGAGACTCCTATGGAAAGGGTGCAGCATGTGGTCTCATTCATTTGAAGTAATATCCCACTTTGATGTCATAATCCACAACTTACTAGACGTTAAATAAGTGTTTTCTAATATGCCCATTACCATTAGTATCTTCATATCACCACACATAATATGTACATTTGCAGATGAATTGCTGATCGTGGAAATGGAAATTATATAATTTACAAAATACCCTCTTTTAGTGGCAGGGTATTTTTTTTGGTAAAGGCAACACAGTTACCATTCTTCACCAATCTGCTTTCAAATTCCAAGAGGACTGCTCCCCTCTCATGTCATGAGAAACAAAGAGTGTAATCCAAGTACAACCAAAATGCAACAAAAACAAAATCATTCTTTGAGCCAGAGAGCTGTCCTTCATGGCCATCTGATACTGTAAGGCAAACTTCCTTTTGTCACATAGGAAAGGATCAAAAGGACCATATGTGACCTGAAGAAGAAAATAAAAATATCATAATTTTACATTTACTAGGATTCTCCTTGTCTTCCTTGATGAGGACTTAAGAGAATATCTTAAGATATTAAGAGTTAATGAGATATTTGGTGAAGAGAGACCTCAAAGGACATTTTACAGTTCTGTTCTCATTCTGAGGACCCAAAAGATCATAATTTCTCAGTATTCTCACCTTTTAGTAGGGATATGTGACTAATTCCAGCCCGTGGTATCACATTCATGACAATCCTAATTTGGAATGATTGGAAAGTATAAGATCTCCATATGTTCTCCATCTCCCATGCCGCACACAAAATGAACATGAGTTTCATTGTGGACACAGATGATATTGGGTCTACCTCAGCCTTTCTTTAAGGGGCTTTTGCAGCAGTAGCTCCTCCCACATCTTGCCAACATTGATTATGTGAACTTTGAGAAATCCTCGAATGATATTCCCCTATGCTGTGCGTATTTCCTAGAAAGTATATTTCAGTGAGTTGTCAGCAGTCAATATTTTCATCTGCTGTATTTTGGATTAATTTATGCTAAACATGACTTTGGGGTGAGCCTTAAAGTATCCACTTTACTTTCTTTCCTCCCCTTCACCCCAGCTATTAATCCCACAAACTGTTAATAACTCTGATGGGATAGATATGCCCAACTTTAAACTTTCCCTTTAACCAGATGAGAGGGAATGGCATGGGGACAGATGAGATTTTCTCCCTCCAGTACTCACAACCTTCATACCTGTGGGGTTTTGTAGAGCTCCAGCAGTGCTCCAATCTCTGTGGAAAATGCTGATGTGGTGCCTGAAATAATGGCCATACATTTGCTTTGTCTTTGGCAATTGTAATTAGGGCGAGTCGGACTCCTTCCATAAAGCTAATGCAAGGTGCTCTCCGAGGTCTTGTAGTTAACTGGGAAAATCTTTGTAGAGATCAAAGCACAGGGACAGGTTTGGAAAAAGAAAGGAGACCTTGTTGATCTCCTTGATGACAAAGAGAAAAACCAGAACATATTTGGTAGCTCTTCTAGAACCACCTAAATATTATGACAGCATTAGGAAAAACGATAAAGTTATGTAGTTCAGGGCAACTCCAAAACTAAGCTAAATGAAAGGAAATGTTTTCATGCTGAGATTGCCCTCTCAGAATTTCTCTGGCTTAACGTATGGAGCCTGAGAGGATATGATTCTCAGAGATTTGCAAGCAACTGTCACGTCTTTCTTCCTCTAAGGGGAAACTTCTGTCCAAACCACTGGGAAGTGTGCAGAGTATTGCAAGAAGTGTAAGGAATCCTTCAGCAGGAAGATACAGCAGGCATCTGGACAGATTTGTTGTTTTAAGTCCTGTAAATGGGAGTTACATCAATGAATGGATAAGATGGCAAGATGTTCTTTGTTCACTCTGAGTAAGGAATGCACAAAATTATCTCAGAAACTCATTTTGAAAGACTTGGGAGAATTTCAAACTTGATATTTTTTTTTATGTGGAGCTGGAAGCCAGATACAGTCCTTCCTTTTTACCCCTATGCTGGAATATTTAAAATAACAACTGATCTACAGTTCTTAGAGCATTTGAATAAATTATACTCCCATACCATATTCCCATGAGATATTTCTAAGGTCCTTTCTTATTATTTTCTACACTAATAAATACATCAGTTCTTATAATGACAGTTTTGTTAAATTATATTATTCTTTAATAACAGCACTTAAGTCAAGTTTTGTACCTTATGTTCATGAGCTTCAGCAAATTCTTATTCATGATTACTTTGTTTTCTTTCTTGCAGATATTTTTTTTAATTTCTCATTTTATTTTATTTTATTCCTTATTTTATCCTTAAGTAGAATAGCTAAAGTTAATTTACTTTATATTTAAAGGAGCTCTAGAATCTTTATATATCCAAATGAAGTAATATTCCTTTTTCTCTTTAAGAATCACACTCTCTACTTTTGTTGGAATTGTTTTGGTATATTATTTTAATTTGTGAATTAGATTAATTTAAACATTTCTAAGATGAATTCTTATTTGGCTGTTTTCCAGTAGTCCTTGTGTGTTTGCAATACTGTGATTTTCCCAGAAATGAGAAATATTTCTTCATATTAAATCTTTAACCATTTATGAGGTATATTTAAACAGTTATAAAGGGGTAGTGATTAATTTTAATTAAAAACTGTTACTCCATTGTCCTCAAATATCATTTTCTATAATTTTGCTACTCTTTTAGTGTTTTTTATGGTGCCTAAATAAATGGTCAAATTTTTGTTATCTCTTAAACACTAAAAGAAAGATATATAACATTTTATACACAGGACAGATGTGATTATTTTAAAACAGGCCCATTACAAAAATTATCCTATTTAGAACTCTTTGTCCTTAATTATATCTATTTAAACTGTCATTAACTTGGAGAGGTAAATTAAAATTGTCTTTATGTTTAAATGTTTGCCTTATTTGTTATTGGTTTCTTGTTTATTCAGAAGATCTCTTAATATTCTGCTAGGTTTCATCATTATAACAACATTTAAGTTGACTTTTTAATTATGTTTCTCCAAACATTTAAACTTTTCAGATGTTAAGTTCATGATGATGAATAAATTTGGTAGAAAACCTGACAAGATAGTAAACATTGGTGAGATTAGACTTTTAACTTAATTCTCAGCACACCACCAAAGGCCCCAGATATACATTGCTTTACAAGGGTACTTCAATAAACTTTAGAGTGCACACAGTGTATAAATTATAAAAACTGTATCAGGAAATAAAATGGAAGTCTCTCCAATTAATCCTCTTGAGTTTAGAATAACTGACATTTATTTGGGTAAGGAGAAAATTATTTTTTGCCCCATTCCACTAACAAAAATAGAAGTGATCATTCTACAAATCATGTATACTAATGACATTTAACAAGTTATTAAAAGAAGAAATTCTGTGATGAAATAAGTTGTACCCCAGAATCCAAAGTCTGGAAGAATAAAAATCTAAAATTGCCTCAGGGTTAATTCTTCCAAATAGTTGTTGGAAATCAGATCAATTATACAAAAACCCCTTCCTGAAAATCAAAGAAAATATATTATTTCCAACTCCTTCTTTGCAGCTTGTATTCACCTGATAACAATACTGGTTAAAGATGTTACATGATAAGAATATTACAGATCAACATATATCAGTAATTTAGATGCAAAAATTCTTAGCACCATTTTAACAAATCAATCCAAAAGTATATAAAAAGTATAATACATAATGATCCAATAGAGTTTATCCCAAGTATCCACGTTGTTTTAATGTGCAAAAATCTATAAATAATTCAACATATTAGTAAAAGAAAAAAGAAAAACACATGATAACCTCAATAAATGCTGATGAACAAGTGAGACAATTCAATATGTTTATCAATTAATGGTCAAAGTAAACAAAGAATGGTAGTAATTTCCTTAACTTTTTAAAGACCATCTACAAAATATATTATTGCTTGCAATATATGTCATTCAGAATGATAGAATCCTTTCCCGGCAACATAAAAAACTGTACAAAATGTTCATTTTAACCCTTTATTTTTCTCATTTCCTCTATGTTCTAGCATGTGCACTATGAAGGGAAAATATTAATGAGAGATAGAAAAGAAAGATATATGTAATGTTCTCTTTAGTTTCAGGTGACATAATTCTCAGTCCAGAAAATCTGGTGTGCCTACAAAATAATACAATCTTAAGTGAATTTAGCAAGTTTTCAGCATACAAGTGCAACATATAAAAATAAAATTTCAAATGTATTTCTATATACTAACAATGGAAAATCATTAAACATTAAGCATTTTAAAAACCCTACAATTTACACTAATATGAACTTATGGTATGACAAGATATGAGTTCGACAAAGGATGTGTAAGACTCTTACACTGAAAGCTATGAAGTATTGCTAAGAGAAATGTAAGAAGATCACATAAGCTTTGTTCATTTATTTGAAGATACAATATAGGTAAGATGCAAATTCTCCCCAAATTTATAATGAATTCAATAAAATCCTAACTAAAGTCCTTAAGTCTTTTGTAATTTGTATACCAGCACAGAGGACCTGGAATAGACAATGCATTGGAAAAGAACACTTCTGGATTTTGATTCTGTTTTTATAGATAGAACAGTCAACATAGTGTTGTTTTCTTGGTCATAGAGAAATAAATCAGTGGGCTAGAATATTAAATGTAAAAATAGACCCACAGAACTGATTGATAAGAAAGGTGCAAAGGCAAATCAAAAGAGAGAGAATAGTCTTTCACAGCAATGGTGCTGGAACAATTGTCTGTATGCAAAAGAAAATTACCTTTGATCCATTCCTCACATCATATCTGAATATTAACACAAAGTTTATAATGGTGTTAAATTAAAATGTCAAAATATGAAAATTCTTAGAAGAAACCTATGAGAACATCGTTGTAACTCTAGATTATGAGAAGCTTTCTTTAAAACACAATTGATAAAATTTTTGGATAAATTAGACTTCATCAAATTCCATTCTGTTTAAGACATGGTTAGGAGAATGAAAAAACAAGCTACAGATTGGGTGAAATTATGTGCAAAACACATCACTGATACACTCCTTTTTTCCAGAATATATAAAGAACTCTCAAAACCAAATAAGAAAATAACCAATTTCAAAAATGGAAATTGGTTATTTTATTTGAACTAAAGTCTCACCAACTGAGATACAAGGATGTCAAATAGTATATAAAAACAAGTTCAATGTCAAATAATTAATGGAATGCAAATTAAAAGTATAATGTAATACAACAATATATTAGAATAGACAGTTATAAAGATGACCCCTTTCAAATGCTGTCAAGATTGTGGTAGAACCAGAACTCTAATTCATTGTTGGTGGGAAATTAAAATGTTAATCCACTTCACAAAAAAGTTTGGCATTTAGTTAAATTAAATAAATATTTATCACATGATTCAAGCCTCCTAGCATATGTCTGTGCATAAACTATCAATGTCTGTAGCAGATTTTGGGCAAGCCCAAACATGGAAACAACCAAAAGACACATCAGCTGATGTGTTGGATAAATGAATGATGGGCTAACCATTCAGTGAAATACACTCAGGAAGATAATGAAATTTTTATACATAGAAAAATATAACTGTGTCGAGTGAAAGACAATTGTGTTGAGTGAAAGAGCTAAGCAAAGCTGGCACATAGCATATCAAACTAAAAATGCAAACAGATATAGAGTTTTAGAGAGCCTATCATGGTTACCTGGGAAAATGGTGAGGTGGGGGAAATGGTCTGTAGAAAACACTACACAGAGATAACGTTTTGGAGCAAAGAATATATTACTGATCTTGATTCTGCAATTTCAATACCATAGCAAAATTAAACCAAAATCAAAATGTGCAATAAATAATTGTAAAATATATGACAATGGACCCAGATGATTATTACAACAAGAGTATGAACGGTAAAGAATTTAAAAAATAAAACCCCAGTGGAAATATTAAAGGAAAAGATTAAAACCATGCACTTTCCTTTAGAAATATATAAAGTGACTTACAAATATGGACAACAATATTGAGAGGTCATCAGCAAAGTGGGACAAATTATATTAATCAACATTTATTTGTACCTATCAAGTCTAAGAAACTATGGGATACCAAGTTTGAGCAAGACTCTTATAAACTGACACCACCATTTGCTATTTGCTATAGAAAATGCTAATTTCCCAAGTACTTGGCCAAACATACCAAAAAATTTAAAAATGTGAGTGTCTCTTGAACTAACAATTTTCATAATTATATTAATCATAAAACTGTGCAAAGCTCTGTGAAAAATGATTGATAATCTAACTTGTTTGCAATCACACAACAGTTGTAAAATGGCTAGTAAGTGTTGGTATATGCACATGAAATGAAACTTTGCAGTCATTAAAACAATAACATCAATGAACATTTATTTATAGGAAATTAGGTCCCTAAAATATTGTTAAGTATGAGAAGTTATTTACAAAATATAATTGACAGTGTGCACTTACATGTATCCCAGAGAGTCTAGGATGGAGGTAAACAAAATTTCTCTAGCTGAAGAACAAAAGGCAAAGTTTGGCCTCCAGTCTATGATGACATGAACAAAATACTGTAATCAACAAGACAAATTCTCACTTTCCCCACAGAATGCTTGAAACCAGAACTTCCTTTGTTCTTTGTCATTCAATTTCTGACACCCTAACTCTACTAAGGTAGACAATCAATAGCTGCCACCAAACCAGAGAGTAGGCGTGCAGCTCATAATTGTCACAATATTTTCCACTCCATATTTTGGCTTGTGATAAGAAAAAGACCTAGAGGGAAGAAAACTTGAAATGGAACAGGTAGAAAGGACAAGAATTGGTCAGGGACAGGTCATCACACAGGTGAGATACAACAAGGATGCAATTCTAACCAAAATTTGAGCAAAGTTCCTTATTCCTCCCTCCAATGCAAAGTGACCTGATGAAATGACAAGTGTTGACTCTAAAGGGAATTGATATGAACAGAGACACCCCATAGTAACACACTGGGTATTACCTAACATTCTTTTGAGAACATGGGCATATTTACAAATTGAATTTTTGAGAAGAACACTCTACTATTTTCACCTACAAATAACTAATAAATCAAACTATATTTCAATTTAGCTGGAAAAATATATTTAAGTATCAATAGTTACCAGCCATTAGACACATATACCACACAATTAGATAAAGTTCAGATTTCATGCTGTTTCTGAGTGTTTCCTGGAGAAGTTAGGACAAAGATAAAAGAATATGTTATTAACCACCTCTAGGTGGTTAATGTTATTAACCACTCAGACTCAGCCCCTTATACTAACACTGACCACAGGCCAAGGGGATAAGTGACATTTTAGACCTAGCAGGGGAACTGAGTTGGATCCCAGTGGTCTCACTCATTCTAAGCCTTCCAGGGAATGAACATGGGACTCAGGCTACGGGTGTGTAACAAAAAGATGTTGGTCCCTCTCCTCTTTCTTGGAGCAAATGTGGAGAAAAAGATAACATGAATGTAGTAAAGGGACATTCAAAATCCATCAGTGTACATTTCTACCACATCTGTTCACAACTTACAAAAATGTCGTGGGTAATACATGCACACACAATCCCATGCACATACATATGAATAGACACATACAAAGATTTACATATCATATACGAATTCTTGGTTTGGCCTTACCATAAAAGATAACCAGAAAATATCTGGTTTCTCATTCAAGGAGTAGAGGGGGAAAAAATCCTTCCACAACCAGATCCCCATCTCTATAGAAACTTGACTTCAGGTACCATAAACAATCTTCATAAGTCTTACTGCATAGATTGGGTAAAGGCTGGGGGAGTAGGTAAAAACAAGTCAGAGAATGTGACATGATAACATCCTTGGAACAAACCAATGACCTGCATGTATGCTGAGCTGAGGAAATGCTGGAGGAGCTAGACTGCAGGTTCACACTCAGCTGGGAAAATTTCTCCCTGTGCATGGCTGCGTAACTCAGCATATGCTCACAATTTCTGTGGCTCTTGACCATGTGCCAGGGAAGCACGCTGGACAAAGGAACAGCTAGAAAGATAAAAGAGGTATTTTTAAAGAAGTCACACTGTTGAGACTTCACTCTGAATTTTGCTATTGTCAGAGCAGCTCTGGCTTCCTCTGCTTTTCACAGCTTCACTCCAGTCCCATTTGGGAGCACTGGGCATTCCCATGTCCTGGGGCTCTGTGCTTGTCACCCACCAATCTGGTGAAAAACAATTAGGAAAAACATGTTTTTCCCATGCCTCTATGATTTCATCCTGTTCTTTAACCAGTAAACTTCAGGCATTACTTCATCCTGACATAGAAGGCTCTGCACTATTATGTCCATGACCAATGCCATGGAAGGCACTTGAGTGGTTGATTCAGACTACCGTTTTGAGTGAGTTATCAGGTAGAAAGAGCCAGGGGTGAATGAACAAAAGTTTTTGTAGCACAACTTTATCGGAAGCTTTAACAAGAAGGAAAAGTGATCATCATTATTGCTATCTGCCTGTGCAACCCACAAAAGACTTTTCATTATGAACCCTTAGTATCATTCACAGGTTTGAAATAATCTCCAGAAAGAAAGCATGACATGATTTATAAAGAAATAGTCTATATCCATGGAAGATTAGAAGTTAATTTCCTTCCAAACAATTGGCCCTGTAGCCCCACAGCCTGATGTTCTTTACTTTGTCCATTGATAATTCTGACACCAAATCCTCATTTCTACACGGTTCAAAATGTTACAATTATAAAGAACTCTGCTCTTAAGGCAGGTCTTTGCTACTGTTTTTATACAGTGTTTTAAAACTTTCCAGTGAAAAGCTTCTAAAAAAGATTTTTCTTTTGTAGACACTCTTAATTATGTTTTTGTCCCTGCCTCTGACACTACAATAAAAAATTCTCTTTTCATGGTGGTCAAATATCTCTTGTTTTAGTTACCCTTGGCTGTACAACAAACCACTGTAAAACTTACTGGTTAAACAAGAATTGTTTGTTAGCTCATGATTCTGGAGGTCAATAATGTGATCTGGCTCAGTTGTGTAACTCATATACAAGTTTTCTCTTACTCATGTGTCTGCAGTCAACTGGTAGGTTACCTGAGGCTTTTGGACTGGAATGGCATAACTCAGTGGTTAGCTTGGGCTGCCCCAGCAAAATAGCTTGGAGTTGTTCGTGTGGGAGCAGCTTTCCAAGATTACAAGAACACATGCTGCAGGATTACTTAAGGTCTTGGCTCAGATGATGTACAATGTGCCACATTTTTTCATCAAATCAAGACTCAGTCATACTGGATTCAAGGGATTGGAAAGAAGATTCCACCTCTTGATGGAAAGAGGCCCTTGGTATTGCAACAATACACTACATATGGTATCCTTTTCTTACTCGACCATTTAGTTTGCTTTGTCTCATTAAGTCACTCAACCCTTCTTTAAAACAACTTTATTGATGATCAATTGACATAATAAATTTCACATAACATGTTCCCTATGATAAGTTTATGCATATGCATATACCCTTGAAATCATAATCAAAATCAAGTTAATTTTTATATTCATCATCCTGAAAAGTTTTCCCTTGAGCAAGTTTTTACATTTCCTGTTCTTCCCTATCCACAGGCAAATCCCAAACTAGCTAATGACTTTATAGATTGCTTTGCATTTTCTAGGATTTAATATAAACTAAATAGTATAATTTATAATTCTTTTTCTATTTTTTTTTAATCTCAGCATAAATATTCTGATATTTTTCCATGCTGTTATGGGTATCAATAATTGGCTGTATGTTTTTTGAATAATAGTGGTACAAGTTCTTTCATCCTCCTACTCATTGATGGCTTTTTAAATCCAACATTTGGCTTCTACAAAAGAAGATAAAATTAACATTAATTTACATGTTTTTGTAATGACATGTTTCCTTTTTAATAGCTATTGAGCTATGATTCATATGCCATGCCAACCACCAATTCAAAAAATTCAATTTGTTTTATGTTCATGCATCTGTGCAAATATCACCACAGTCAATTTTAGGAAACTCTAATCACCTCTTCATACCCATATACACTCTCCCCACAAAATGCAAAGCAAACATTAAATTACTTTCTGCTTCTCTATGTGTATATATACTGGATATTTCAAATAACTGGAATCAAAAAACATTGTCTTTTGAGGCTTCTTTTTGTTAGCATAATGTTTTAAAGGTTTACCCATGATGTAGTGTGTATCAGTACTTCATTCCTTGTTTTATTTTTACAGTGTTTTATTTTATTTTACTTTTTATTTATTGGAGATGTAGGTTTCCACAAAAAAACATGTGTAAAATACATTATTACTATATGCCACTTTATTATTAACAATTGGCATTGGTGTGGAATATTTATTATAATTGATTACAGCACATTTTCACAATTGCTCTTTTAACTTGATTCCTTAGTTTAATCTTAAGGTTAACAGGTTGTGTAGTGTATTTCCATGAATTTACTCTTTAATTTTTTAATTCTCTTACCATATATAAATATAAAAATTCCTTTTTCACTCACAATCAGATACATATTTCAGTGCTTTAATTATTTTCACAATGTTGTGCTACAATCATCACTGTATTAGTCAGGGTTCTCTCGGGAAACAGAATCAGCAGGAGATATCTGTGAATAATATGGAACTCTAAAAGAGTCTCTCACGTGACCGTGGGGACTCACAAGTCCAGGTTCCTCAGGCAAGCTGCAAACCAAGGGCTCCGATGAAATCCCGATGAAAGGTCGTTGATGAGTCTCTGGGAGAAGTTGCCTGTCCAAGACGAGCTGGGAAATTCTCTCTGAATGTTGAAATCACTTCCACTTTTAAGTCATTCAACTGATTGGATAAAAGCACCACCCATTGATAATGTAATCTCCCTGATTGATGCAGATGTAATCAGCTATCCAAGCAGTAAACTCACTGGTGATTGAAGTCCATAAATGCTCTTGTATTACAATTAGCCCAGTGCTTGCTGGAACAAACACCTGGACACAACTACTTTGTCGAGTTGACACATTAGCCTAACCATCACAATCACCATCCATTACAAAAACATTTCCATCATTCCAAACAGGAGCCCTGTACACTGGAAGCCATAAATTACCATTCCCTGGGGTGGACGTGGCTCAAATGTTTTGGTGTCCATCTCCAATATGAAGGTACCTGGGTTCGATCCCCGGGATAAAATAAAAAAATAAAAAACCTAAAAAATAAATTACCATTCCCTCTATCCACCCCTTCCCTTGGTAACCTATACTCTATGTTCTGATTTTTATGAGTTCACTTAATCTATTTATTTTAAACTGGTGAGATCCTACAATATTTGTCCTTTTGTGCCTAGCTTATTTCACTCAAGAGTACGTCTTCAAGAATAATCCATGTTGTAACATGTATCAGAACATCATTGTTTTTATGCTGAATAATATTCCATTGCATGTATATAGAACATACTATTTATCCATTCATCAGGTGGTGGACTGACCTGGCCCGTGGATCTATCGAACCGAAACCTAAGAGAGGGAGTGGGAATGAAAAGGGCAAGAGACACAAAGAATGGAGACAAGACAGGATTCTGATCAAGTCTCGTTTATTGGGGTTAAGTTGTGGGTATTTTTAATTTTTGAGGAAGCCTCCTGATTGGTTGCCCCTACTATCGTGGAGTCCCCTGATTGGGCACACCCACTTCAGGCAGGAAACCACTGCCCCGGGCTTTCAAACCGCTGGTGGGAAACCGCTGCCCAGTGCTGGCTGCATAAAGAAGAGGTACAGAACAAGAAATAGGAAACAGTTGCACAAAATTGCATTAGAATACAAGATGGCCGTAATAATAACAGTGCCAGGGGCAGCTTCCCACAGGTCCCCCTTCTTAATTTTATTTCAAAGAAGGAGATGACTGACAATGTGACCGGTCTTGAGGGGACTGTGACTGTCTTAGGTCAGGGGGAGCTATAGAAAGGCAGCGTTTAAACACGCACGGTGTTTACCTTACCCGTCATTGAGAATCGAGGCAGCAAAAGCCACGTCTCTGCCTTAGGTGGTTATTTCTGCCGATGTGAAATGCCCAGTTGCCCGTCATTGGCTAGCCAGTCCAGCACACCAAGACATTTTGGTGAAGTTTTTTAAGCTTCACGATCGGCCATGTCCAGTAGATGATAATGGACCTGGATGGGCTGCATTCTTATGACATCCAGTTGTTGTTTCACAAAGGCCATGAGTTTGTTAAAGAGAAAAGGTCCTATCGATAGGAGTATTAATAAGCCAAGCACAGGTCCCAAGATGGGGAGTAGATAGGGTAGCATCCCATTAAGCCCACTCTGTAAGGGGTTGTCGGCTAATTCTTTTCTTCTTTTCTCCAGATCTTCTTGCAGCATTTTGAGTTCATCCCAGACAATGCCAGATTTATTGGCAGAAAAGCAGCATCGTTCCTGTAAGGCTAAACATATCCCCCCCATGTTCAGCTGTTAATATTTTATATTTTATAAGATCCTATTTTATAAGACTACCTGGGCCAAGGAGTCTAATTGATCCTGGATATCTTGAATAGCACCTAACAAGGCCTGAACATCTTCAATTTGTTGTTTAGATAAACTTTTATATTGAGTGATAGAGAATCCTAAACTGGTTGATCCAGTGGCTAAGGCTCCGGTTATACCTAAGGTAGCCTGAAGTGGGATAAACTGTACGGCCCTTTTATGGTGGCCAGCTATGAAGTCCAATCTAGTAATTGGCATGGGCTCCTCTCCTGGAATAATATCTATGTCGGGGAGGAGGGTGGCCAGAGTATATAACCCTGTCCAGTTAGTAGGTAAGAGGGAATAGGCGAGATTATTGCCACAAACGAACACGGAGCTTTGGCTTGCGCAGAGAGCATCAGATATATTGATTATTGTGTTACATTCAGTGAACTGGAGCAGCCCCAAATCGACTTCATCACTATTGTTAAGCGACGGAGAGAATAGACAAAGAGAACTATTCAAAAACATTGGTTGCACTGCAACTGGTGGGATAAGGGCGCAAGAATCGTTATGGGAGCTGTGATTGTGATAAGGGTAATAAGTATCGTTGAGGGCTGGTATAGCTGATGGCATAGGAGCTCTCAATTGTAAGCACAGCCAGCAGTCTTGAGCGAGATTAGGCACTGATTCATTAAGCAGTCTGAAAGTGGCTTTAAGAATATCAAAATGTTGAGCATCTATACCTAGGTTCTCAGTTTTAGGTAAGGCCAGGGGGTGATAGCCAATTTGAGGAAATAGGTTTTTTATTAATTCTTCCACTCTGTTTTGAATGGAAATCTGTCAGACCTGGTCCTGTGGGCCTCCCCCATCTGACACATGTACAGGAGGTTTTTGGTTCCAGCAGACCGGTTTCCCTACCTGGCCTATACAGGAGGCTTGGGCAAGCTTAGGATAAGTAGTCCCCGGGGTGAAGTCCCAATCTCCTCCAGAGCTGCCAGGAAAATTCTTGGTTAAAATGGCAGTAAAATATGTTTTATTGTCTGGTCCGGTACAAGCCTGGAACTCACTATAACAAGTGCTGTGCATGGCCGGTAGAAAGGTGGTACAGGGGCAACTCCCTGGTCTGCCATTTTTAGAGGGGATTGCCTTTGGATGATTTATACATACCCAAAACTGCTCAAGTCCTCCGGAATTGATTGGCACAGCCTGTAGATAGGCAGTTGCTGTGCCGCATTGTACTGCTCGGGTATATGTCCCAGGAGTGGCTGTGTAGCCCCCACAGCACTCACAAGGTTTTCCATAGAGCTTCTCTAACAAGGTAATAGGGGAAACTGGGGGCCCCAAGTACCCATTGGAGGCGGCCAAAAGACAGCACATCATCCAGATTTGTAGATATGGCTTTCCATGCTGATTCATTTCCTATAAGACAAGAAAACAATGTTTTCTCAGGGAGAGTCCTCTGCCCTGGATGCTTGGTTATTGTCTATTTGTTTGACCATTCATTCCGGCAGCCATCTGGCTGCATCCATTTCTTTAGAATAAATGCAAACTGACCCTCTACCCCATATCAGGACAGGGTCTGGTCCATGCCAAGTATTATCCAAAGGGTCTTTCCATAAGACAGTAGCAAATTTTGTATTAGTATTAGTATGCCAGAAATGTTCTGCTGCGGAGCGTCCATCTTTGTCCAGAATTTAAAAATTTAAAATAAAAAGAGAATGACCTAATAAATTTCTGGGGGATCCCTTATTAGGGTACCATTTCCCCTTCTTTATTTTATTTAATGTATTTTTCAAGGATAAATGTGCTCTTTCTACTATTCTTGTCCTTGAGGGTTATATGGTATTCCTGTAACATATTTAATATTCCAGTCACCGCAAAATTTTTTGAAAGATTGACTAAGATAGGCAGGCCCATTACAGCAAAACAATGTAATAAATGAGAATGTACATGCGAGGCCTTTTCACCAGCTTGAGCAGTTGCCCAAATGAAATTAGAATATATGTACCCTGTCACATGCACATACTGAAGGCGGCCAAATGAAGGCACATGTGTAACATCCATTTGCCAAATTTCATTAGGATGTTCTCCACGGGGATTAGTTCCTGGAGAGAAAGTGGGGGCATTTATGGGACCACAAGTAGGACATTGTCTAACAATCCTCTTACTTTCTTTTACTGTTAATTGGGGATATTTATGAGGTAAGCCAGAAGCATTAGTATGTGTAAGTTTATGATAATCAGAAGTTTTTTTGTATCTTTGTTGGGTAGGAATATCCATTCTATTGTGCCGTCCTCTTGCCAAAGTATCCCAGTAGGGGAATGGCAAAATGGAAATATTAAAAGAGAAATTGGAAAATTTATATTTATCCTTGTTAGCTGGCTATTTTGCAGTCTTTTTTCCAGTCATTTTAACTCCTCTTTTGCTTCTGGGTTTAAAATGTGAGGACTATTTAATTCAGGGTCTCTTGTTAGGGTATTGAAAAAATTAGTTAAAGTATAAGTTGGAATTCCTAAAGTAGGCCATACCCAATTAATATCACCCAGTAATTTCTGAAAATCATTTAAAGTACATAAATTATCAGTTTGAAACTGGACCTTTTGTGGAGTTATAATATTTCTATTAATAGTATGACCTAAATATTGAAAAGGAACCTGTTTTCGAATTTTTTCTTCTGCTATTTGCAACCCATGTTGAGGAAGAACTTCTTTAGCCAATTTGCGAGTATTTTGCTAATTCCTGAGGAAGGGGCCAGCCTCCCCAGGAAGGAGCACAACACTCCTTGGGCAGTATATTTTAAGGTTTATGCATCAGTCCCTGGGAGAGTGGCCAGCTCCTCCAGGGAGGAATACAACACCTTTTGAAATACACTTTATCCTTTTTAATTTGTTACAAAACATCTTTGGTGTGCTTACTATTTTAGTTTCCATTTATTATTATTATTGTATATAGCAGAGGTGGAGTAAATCAAATAAACTTAAGTTAAAGCATCTGCCTTTGGATTTTTAGATAGGTAGTTTTATAACACATATTATACTTTAAAATAATTAAAATTATGATTAATAACAGTATACTTTATTTAATATTACACTGAAAAATTATTAAATTTTCAGCAATTTTATACACCCTTAAAGTATTTATACGAACTTTTTATTCATATAACTTTAATTGTTATAAAATTAGAAAATTTCCCTCGATTGCACAAGTCTCAAACACTTTACTCAACCTACATCACATGAACTTAACCACTTTCAGTATTCCACCTCCTTCCAGGCAACAGACTAAAACATTTGTAACAGTTTGAAACCAAAGGCTTTTTGAGAGAGCAGGTTTAAACATCATGTTCCCCCAAAAGCAACAAAACATATCTCTCCAAGGAAACATCAAGGCCAAAGCACAAGAATTTACTTTGATAAAACACTTTCCCTTTTGCACACTGATCACCCAGGAGAAAAAAATCTCTGCAAACTTTCACCAAAACAGACCAATGACTTGAGAAACTCTGAGAAGGAACAAAAATCCCGCCCTGTTTTAATAACTTAGTCATTTTATTTTCTGATAAAATTACTTTTTTTTCTTTAATAATAAAAGCACATTCTATATATCTTCTTTACTTAAGTTACCACAATGATTTTAGAAATTGTTTCTAAGCAAACTTCTGACAACATACAATTACCATCAACATTAAACAAACTTTTTAGAATAATGATTTAGCTTGTTTATATCTATTTTTATTATTTTTAATTAAAGCCATATTTATTAATATAAGCAATTATATAATGTTGGCCATTTGAATAGAGCTCTTTTAATAATTTTTATTCATCAATTTAATATTACCATCCGGAGGTATCAAAATATAGACACCGAACAACCAGACAAACACAAAACAAGTTACAACACATCAATAGAAACATATATCTTTGATTACACTGCTTTTGAGAATTTTTCTGGAAACTGTATTGCTAAGTTTTCTTACTTTTCCAGTGGTTTAATTTTATTAGTTTCTATCATCCCACTGCCTTATCATTATGTAAGCAGTAGGTGGTTTATAAAGTTGCTGCTGGAACTAAAGGGTTAACATCCACAGCTGGAGTTGAAGAGCAACAGAAATAAGACTACACAAAGATCATACATGAAAGGGAATTATTTTTCCCTTTTGATAAACCCTTTTTAAAGCTTTCTTGACTAACTTCCAATGTTTCAGTGGTTTAAAATATCCCACCCTTGTGGCTGAAACCAATGACAATATTTCTGTACAAGAGAAAAAAGTTCCTCAAAAGCCTAGGATTTAAGTTACACAGGTGCTTTTTAATGAAGTTTTTAACACTCTAGAGTACTCTTCAAAGTTCCACTGCTGATTACTCATCACCCTGATGATTCCAAGGATGAAGCTTACATCTTCTGTTTTCTCCTTCCTTTAAAACCACTCTCAGGAGCCTGCCCCTGTGTCTACTAGCCCATCAAATTCTCTTTTATCTAACCATAGGGTCATCATAGGTTTGTTGGCTGAGATAGCCTGTACCCAATATGCATCGGAGGAACCAAATCCTCCTGTACCACGAGTAAGATGTTTTATCTGATTATTGGTGATGATTAAGGGAAGCAATAATAATTGAGCAATTCTTTGGCCTGAGGGAATAGTGGTAATATTTTGTAGGGAGGATGCCATAACTTTTATTTCTCCGGTATAATCATTGTCAATGACACCTGGAGAAATGTGGAGCCCATTAATCGTGGAGCTGCTTTGTCCGATTACCAACCCGAAGGTGTTTTGTGGTAGGGGACCAAATATGCCTGTTGCCAAAGTTTGTACCCCCATTTGTGGTGTTAATACTGTGTGGGTGGTGGGACAGAGGTCCAATCCTACGCTCCCTGGGGTGGCTCGGCAGAGGTCTGGAATGGATTGTTGCTAGCTGGAACAAAGCTGATCGCCCCATAAGCTTATTTGGGTTTGGGGGCCTGGGGCCAGCCCCAATTCCCGTTTCCCTGAAGGGGAGGCAGAGGTTGGCCTTGGGCATCAGTTTTGATTTACAGTCAGCAGCCCAGGGCCTCCCTTGGTGGCACCTAGGGCACAACTTAGGCAAACCGTTTTAGGGCTATTACAATTTTTTGCAAAATGCCCCACTTCCCCACAGGCAAAATACCTTCCCTTATTTCGTTGGGCTAAATATTGTTTAACTGTGTATCCTTGAAGGGCCGCCGCAGTAGCTAACCCTTGTTGGTAAGCGTCTCCTATGTCTGAGCACAATCTAATATAACCAGACAAGTCAGTCTTTTTTCTGTATGGGCGGATGGCGGCTTGAAAAGTGGCATTCATGTTCTCATAGGCTAGCTGCTTTACAAATTCAGTCCCTGCCTCAGCATTGCCGAATATTCTCCCTGCGGCTGTTATGAGCCGATGCACGAAGTCTGCAAATGGCTCATCTGGCCCTTGTTTTATACTGGTAAGAGAAGAGCTGAGGTCTCTGTTAGTAGGCAGTTTTATCCATGCCTTGGAGCCTGCAGTTTGAATTTGGGCAAATAGTCCGCCATCATACTGCATTTGGGCTTCACTAGTAGCATAATTTCCTTCTCCTATTAACATATCTAGAATCCACCCATTACCTGCTTGTGCATTACGCCTGGCAGTGTCCTTACAGTTTTCGACAAATTCTGATTTCCATAACAAATAATCTCCACGGGACAGGGTGGCTCGGGCGATAGTATGCCAATCAAGAGGAGTAAGCCAATTTTCAGCAACTGATTCAACAATAGCTAGTGTGTAGGGAGCGGTAGCTCCATACTGGGCAACAGCAGTTTTCATTTCTTTTATGACTTATAGTCGAAGCCAGTATGATGTCTCCAGGCTTGACCTTGCTCATCTATGGTTTCCGTAACAATTGTTTTACTTTCACCTTTACTCCTCGTGTCTTTAAAGCATCTCTGAGACCCTCTACAAATGTCTCTTGCTGACTAATTTCTTGTCCCATAATCGCCGATTACTCACAGAGGTCCTTGCTGCGAGGCAGGTTCCTTCGCAGTGTCCTCAAATTTCTTAGGTTCTAGCCGGTTCCTCACTGGATCCCTCGTGCTCAGGTCCCTGTTCGGGAGCCACTTGACCCATCCAGTGGATCTATGGAATGGAAACCTAAGAGAAGGAGTGGGAATGAAAAGGACAAGAGACACGAAGAATGGAGACAAGACAGGATTCTGATCAAGTCTCATTTATTGAGGTTAAGTTGTGGGTATATATGATGAATAAGGAAGCCTCCTGATTGGTTGTTCCTACTATTGTGGAGTCCCCTGATTGGGCACGCCCACTTCAGGCGGGAACCCCCCCACCCCCCACCCCACCCCCGCATTCAAACCTCCGGCGGGAAACCGCTGGCCAGTGCTGGCTGCATAAAGAAGAGGTACAGAACAAGAAATAGGAAACAGTTGAACAAAATGGCATTAGCATACAAGATGGCAGTAATAATAACAGTGCCAGGGGCAATGGTGCCAGGGGCAGCTTCCCACATATAAGTATATAAATATTACTGTTCAAAATAGTACTATTAAAAAATAGACCTCTATATTCCAGAGATATGAAAGACAGCATAAAATAACCATAGAACCAATTTTCCAAAAATTAAAAAATTCCTTAATAGAATTTCAAAATGAATCAAAATTTGACAAGATTAAAACAAGGAATAGTATTAAAAAAAAATAATGACATTGAATACTTGTCAAGAATAAAGTTCTAATTTTGTTGAAATGTAGGGTAAAGAAATCATGTTTTCTTGTTCTTTCTTACTCCTGATCTTCTGCCAAAATTACTGTATTATTAAAAATAATATATTGTAATGCTTGTAATAATTGTACTTGTAAAATTATTTTGCAAATTATTCTTTCTTCAATTTTTACTTTTATTATTTGGAAGTACATTTAATGAGTATAAAAATTGATTTCAATTTTGAAAATATATGCTCACTCCAATTGATTTTGCAAGAAGTAAACAGAGCCTATTGAGGTGACATTCACATAGAAAATCTCCATTAGTCTCTCATTTGATTTAAACCCTGAGGTCACCAATTATGACATAAATTGATGTTTGCTTTTAAATCAAACTTTTCTCAGCTTTTCTCAGCTTTTCTGAGTTTAAATGAATTTTTGATGAAGAGAATAATTGTGCTTTCAAAAGTTCATTACATATATATGGTTTTGTAAACCCTTGATCCATGCCATCAAAATTTCTCATGATAGACTAAACTGTAAATAGCTTCTCTTATAAGAGGAGTGCCTTCTAAATACACATGTAAACTATTCATTATTTTTAATTAATGCAGCAGTCACAAGAGAGCATTTCACCTGTTTATATATATAGAAAGTGAGCTCTTGCCCATTAAATGAATTATAAAATACTTAGTCTTCTCAGCACGGATTTTTATGCTCTTCTCTCATGTTTCTTATTAATATAATACATGAAAATAATAAAACCGGTTGCACAAACATTTTTGTGTCAAAATACAACAATATATCTGCTGTGCCAATGAATTAGGTGACACTACCAAAACTGACTGGAGAAATTCTGCTGTCTTCCTCGTGATGCCTCAAAATTGTCCATCCATCAGCTGGGGCACACTCCTGGAAACAAGTTAGTTATGCTGCGCCAGCCAATGCAAAACACATGTAAATTTTGTTTTACTTAGTTTTAACATAATATAGGCTGAGGTGTATTATAAAGTTTTAATAATAAATTCATGATGTTACTGAAAATACAGTGTGATAAACTAATGTAAACACATAAATATGCATGTAAATTATATGCACAAAGGAGAATATTCAGAATAAAACACATCTGAGGAGTTACATTAGTGAATGATTTTCATCTTCTGCTTTGAATTTTTTTGTATTCTAATTTTTGTGTAATGAACAATGTTTATCCTTAAGTTAGTGTCACTATCTTAAAATAAAAATATTTCATTCTGAAAAATATGTGCTATTCTATCCCTGGTCGATATTTTCTGGCCTGCAGCTATAGATTAATTATTCCTATAGAGGTATCTTGTCTTTTACCTTTTCATATAAAAGAACACCAAGAAATGATGCTCAACATTATGTGACTTCTAAGAGATAAGGTTATCTCTGGCACAACTTAATATGTACACATTAGTCCTTGGAATATGTCAAGCAATTTCCTTGGAAATCAGTCCCAGTGATGTTATACATTATCAGCAAGTCTCAATCTAAGATGTGACATGAAACTGTCAGGATGAAAGGCAAGGCATTCTCCTTCTCTGCTTCTGTTCACAGTAGCTCTATGGTACACTTACGAAACATACTTTAAAGGGGAAATTTCCATTGCTCTAGGACCTGAATAGAATTTTTAGGTAGATTTATCTCACCTCACAAAATTAAACAAAATTGCATGCATGAAAAATTAAACATAATTTAACTCAAAGGAAATAAATATTTTACAGAAATTTCAGGCTCCTTAAATAATTTCCATATTTTATTCGTGAGAAAAACGTTATTTTTACCAATTTCTGGACAAAAAATAGTGGTAGAAAAATTACTATTCTTAAAGGTAGAGTCTTTTAGTTTATCTAAAAAAATGAGGAGATATTTAGAAAAACATGCAGATATGTATATATATGTATACATATACATATCATTTCCAACTTACCTAATATAATACATTTGACTCATATAATCACTTAAAAACATATCATTTAAAATTAATAGTAATAAGTGCTCTATAATATTAGCACATCCCAGTAAAGTGGTCTATGTTTTAAATTTCTGATCTAGAATTTTTAGTAGGTAATAATGGATATAAAGGCATAGTTAATGAAGCATTAAAACCTGCTATTTTTACTTATATATCTAGCAGTTTTTAAAAAATCATTTATATGTGGGAATATAGTGTTATGCACATGATTTCTAGACTCACCTGATCTCTGTAGAATCACAGGGTCAACACTTGGTGTGACTCTGTATAAATTACTTAGCTTTCTGTCCCTTTTTTCTCATCTATAAATGTTGTATAATAGGAATCACTATTATATAATATTCTCATCTGGATAAGTGTGTTAATAAAGGGAGGCATTTAAATAGTGTCATGTTCATTCTAATTATGCAATATGTATGATTTTCTATTATGCCATACCCAAATGATGATGCATATTGCATATTTATCTGGCAGTCAAACAAAGATTTTTTTTCAGTAATATTTGGCAAACTACATTTTATTATGATTCTCTAGAAAAGTAATCTATTTTTTTTAAATGCCAGATCATTCATATAAACGAAAACAGTTCTGAAGTCATTCATACTAAGTTACTCCTTTGATTTCTCAACAGTTTACAACACTTAAATGTTATGGGAAATAGGAATAACACAAATGTGCCTGACTTCATCCTTATGGGATTGACAGACTCTGAAGAAATCCAGCAGATTCTCATTATGCTGTTTCTCCTGATATACCTGATTACTGTGCTGGTGAATGCAGGGATGATCCTGATAATTCACCTGGATCTCCAGCTTCACCCTCCCACGTACTTTTTTCTCAGTCACCTGTCATTCCTTGACCTCAGTTACTCAACAGTCATCACACCTAAAACCTTAGAGAATTTACTGACTTCCTCCAAGTATATTTCATTCATGGGCTGCTTCACACAGATGCATTTTTTTGTCATCTTGGGTGTCACTGAAATTTTCCTTCTCTCTTCAATGGCCTATGACCGCTATGTAGCTATCTGCAATCCCCTTCAGTACCCAGTTCTGTCCACAAGACTCTGCCACACCCTTATGATTGTATCCTATGTGATTGGCTTTACTGACTCCTTGGTCAATGTTCTTTGCATAAGCAATTTGCACTTCTGTAAATCCAATGTAATCTATCACTTTTTCTGTGACATGTTCACAATTTTAGCCCTGTCCTGCACTGACACTCGTGACACTGAAATCATGATATTCATTCTTGGTGGCTCCAATGTAATGGTTTCTCTTATCACAATTTCTGTGTCCTATGTGTCTATTCTGTTTACTATTCTCAAAATCAATTCCACTTCAGGAAAGCGCAAAGTCTTCTCTACTTGCACCTCTCATATCTTGGGAGTCACCATCTTTTATGGCACTATGATTTTTACTTATTTAAAGCCAAAGAAGTCCTACTCCTTGGGAAAAGATCAAGTGGCCTCCGTGTTCTATACTATGGTCATCCTCATGCTGAATCCACTTATTTATAGTCTTAGGAACAAAGAAGTGAAAAATGCTCTCATTAGAATCATGCAGAAGAGAGAGGGCTCCAGGCAATTGAAATGAAAATGATGCTGAATACTTAATCTCGTCTTTTCTTTCTGTCCTATTTGTGTATTTTTTTTAAAAAAAATTATGTTTAAAGAAGCTTTAGATTACATAAATGATAAATAAAAATTATAGGGGGCTTCCCATATATGCCCCTCTCTCCCCATCCCACACTTTCCCCAATTAACAACATCTTTCTTTAGTGTGGTACATGAGTTACAACCGATGAACACATATTGAAGCACTGCTACTAACCATGGTCAATAGGTTACATCATAGTTTACAGTTTGCACCACACATTTTTATAGATTTTGACAAAGTGTATATTGGCCTGTATTTGTCATTGCAATGTAATTCTGAACAATTCCAATGACCCCCAAAAGTGCCCGCATGTTATATCTATTCTTCCCTCTCCCTCCCTTCAGAGCTTCTGGTGACCACTGCCTTTACATTGATGATACAAGTTCTTCCATTGTTAGAATAATAGTAAGTCTACATTAGTCCATAGCTGCATTTCCCCTTATGTTTGTTCATTCCTCAACCTTGGGGATTCCCACTCTGTTTCTGACAGTGTGCTTAGATCCCATGGGGAATATGGATGTAGATACTTTGGGCTGAGTGTTGTCCATCATCATCATTTTGTTAGTTGCCCTGGGTGAGTCTGATGAACTGCAGAGCAAGTGTGGCAATTCTGCTAAGATTAGGGGCTCAATCAGCATATGAACAGACAGAAGATTTAAGTCTCTTATACATATATTAAATTATTAAAATGCTAATTATAGGTTCAAATAAAAGGGGCAGAAGAGCCATATATAGGGAAATTAAAATGAGTCTAACTCTCCCTACGTACATTAGCATCCGTTAATTAGTTTGCATGGCTGTTGAGCCATCATCTATTTGATTACAAATGTTCATGGACCTTTCCAAGAATATGTTTTTAGAAATATACATAGTAATTGCAAGCCATAAAATATGTGCTAAAACTGTGCTTTGTATATACATATATATATATATATATATTTATAAATTAATTGGTTTCTAATTTTGCTATGAATATTTCTAAATCTGTAGAGTTTGTATAATGATTAAATTAGATGTTGAATGATAAATTTAATATAGTAATAATACATTTTGGCCACTATCATCATAATACTTACATTCTTGCAAAATTTTGACTATACAATGCCTTTTGCTATCAAATATTTGCTGGTGTTTTATAAATAATTTAGATTTATCTTACTCATAAGCAGGTAAAAAGGAAAAATAAAACTTCAATATTTGGTCTCAGAGCAAAGTAAAATATTGTGATAGAGTTAAGTTATAGAAAATATATGAGAACTTTTTTCATGAATTATAACAAATATATAAAATTAATACAGGTGGTTAATAACTGGATAGGTTTGCATAAAATACATCAAATATAGGTAGTAGTAATAATTTGATGATGTTCTTTCATAGTTTGAAACAATTGTTTCACAACAATGCAAGGTTTTAGTGGTGGAGTGATATATGAGAGGCCTGTATGATGATATGCAAGTTTGTTTTGTTGGTTCACAAATTTACTCTACACTTATTGTTTATGCATGTTCATATATGAATGATAAACTTCAATAAAAAAGAAAAAAAAAGTATGTGAGAACATTGAACAAAATATGCAAAATATTTTTAATGTTAAAAAAATAGAAATGTTCTAACCACTTTTGATAGTTTTCTTAGGTCTTCTAGACAAATCTTCCATATGTGAGTATATATATTACATATTTTTACAAAATGATCATCATTTCCTGTTTTTCTCTTGCAGCTCTCAGCTTCCACTCATCCCTAAAATATTTAGTAAAACATTTCTCATTTAAATTTGTTAGATGAATGTTTTCTTGGTATATAAGCAAAATAAAAATCTCATCTTGCAATGCTTTAAGCACTCATGTTTTATAACTCAATGAGGTCAAATTCTGCATGCAGAAATCAATCTTTTGTTTACCTGCTAATCATTTGAAAACCCTCCTCTTTTGTGATGTGTCAACAGCTTCAGTAATTAGCTTTTCTTTTTTTAATTTAAATGTTATTCAAAAATTTATTTCCTTTCTCCTGTTTTCTATAAGTTTGTTACACTGTTTAAAAAGAAATAAATTCTTTAGTTAAATTATTTGCTCAATAAAGAAAATGGAGAAAATTTATAAAGCTGAGAATGGATAATGAATGCAAATTTTGTGTCATCGCATAAATTTTATTCAGACAGTTGGATAACATTTCTGTTAAAAATTCCTCTATATAATTTCGAATTGCAGTTTTAACCTTATTATTCAATGCATATTTAAGAACGTATATTTTCTTCTTTTTCCAAGTATTTGATTGTTATATTTAAACTTTTTCAATGGTTATTTCTTTGCATTGAAGTGATTTGTGTTTTTATACCTTATATCATATTTTCTTTGTAGAATTATATCTGGTTATTTTAAAAAATACTTGAATAATTAATATAGTATTCAACCTCTGTATTATGGTTTAAATGTTTAACAACTTTTCACCAGTTTGTCACTGTTCATTAATTTATTCAAATAATTAAAATATGCTTTATTTTCCTCTACATCCTGAATTTCTATGGAAATTTCAAATTATCATATATAATATTGATATAAATTATTCTATTATGAGACATTTTTACTCTTAACTCTACATTATCTAGAATCTATATTTATTGTATTCCTCTTTCTTTTCTTTGCCATCAGAGATATCTTTGATAAACATTTATTTTTAAATAATATATTTTTTACTAGTCTCTCATCTTGTACATTTATTTTTTCTTTTCTTATATTTAAAAACTATTTATATTATTCTGGTCATTTTTATGAATAGTGTTGGCCTTGCTTTTATTTATGTACATTTTTATAAATTATAAAATGTTTTGGCAATGATGGGCAACTGATTTTCTAATTTTTCAGACAATAATAAGTTCAGGATATGCTTAAGTTTTAATTAAATATAGAATACCTTATCCTCTTATAACATATTTTTGCAAGCATTTATGATGTTATTAAATAAATGTAATATAAACTTTGGAAAATATGTAAGCACTGAACTATTTGCCTAGTCACTTTTTAAACCCTATTTATATCAATGCATATCATATATTACATAAGATTATATCTGAAGTATTTTTTAAGACAAAATCCTTCTGCTCATGGTAATATGCCAAAATAATATGTATTGTAAAAGTTGAATTCATAAAATGACAAATAAATTAAGGATGGAATAGATAATGTCAAAATATGAATATTAGTTTTCATTTCCAAATTATTGAGTACATCATCATAATAAAAATGTATTATATTTACTGAGCACCTACTGAGTGCCAGACAATATTCAAATGGCTTTAGGTACAAAATTAGTTTATCTTCACATGATAGCTCTCAGATTGGTTCTTTAAATGTCTAAAATTTAGTCTCGGTTAATAGAATACCATCCTCCTACTTGTTCAGGAAAGTCTTAAGATCAATCCTCTAATTTTCTCTATGTCATACACCTCACATCCAGTCCATCAGCACACCATATTAATTCATGTACACGATATATTTGAAGTGTGATCATTTCTCATCACCTCCTCTGCTACACCGTGGTCAAATCTTTAAATTTTAGCTGAAGCCTTCTAGATTGTATCCTTGTTTGCTGCCATATCCCCCTTGACTTTATCTCAGTGATGGGCCCAGATTGTTATTGTTAAAAAGTAAGTTGCATCATGTCATTTTGCTTCACAAAACTTACATGTCTTCCCGTCACACTAAGGGTAAAAATCAAAACATCATAAGATACTCCAGATTCCACATGAGCTCGCCCTTCCTCCTTACTCCTATGAACACACCCTTTATGGCTGTGCCTGTCCCGCTGTCTTGGAGCAGCCACACTGACCTCCTTACGCATCCCTGTTCACGTTAGTCCTGATGCTGCCTGGATTTCCATTCTTCTTCCTGAAATTCCCTTTGCCCAGAAAACTGCATGGATCTTTTCTCATTCTCTTTCTCATGAGTTCATTCCTTACCACCCTACTTAAATTCACATCTACCCCATCCCTTGTCCTTGCTGCATTTGTTTTTGTTTTCCACAGCAGTTGCCCAGTTTAATATTCTATATATTTTGCTCATACCCTTTGTTTCCTGTCAGGTTCACTCCGCTGTGAAACTCTATGAGCACAAGATTATTACCAATCAGGTTCAATCAGTTTCCCTGGGACTTAGAAAAGTGCCTTTATAAATGTATTTGAAAGGCTGGATTTTAGAGGATGAAACTGGGGCACAGAGAAAATTACAAAACTCTTTCATGATCAGTCAACAGGTTAAAGTTCAAGCTCACATTTGAATCCAGACCGTCTGGCTGTAGAGCTCATGTCATTCATCACTACTCTATGGTATGACTGCTTTTCTACAAAAGTATAATGCTATTGTCTGAGTTGAAAAATATCCATTTCTTTATTATATATTTTTAAAAACTAACAAAAATAACAGAGTTTTGTAAAAGTGCATATTGCTGACAGGCATTATATAAAGATGTTAAGAGAAGACAGTGTGACTTTGGCAGTACCATCTAAATCTTTTCAAACATACATGTAGAGTCTTATTTACAGAAAATAAAAACTTTTTAAAATAAAGAAAGATTTATCAGGAGATATGATTGGGATGGTGGGAGAACCTGTGTTAGTCAGGTACTGGCTGTCCTGGTGTAAGAAAAGGGTTGGAAACAGTGGCTCAACAATTGGGAAAGTATCATCCTCAGATATAGCAATGTGCAGACTTTTGCTGACCAGAATTTGTGGGTGCTTCTATTTCATGAGATAACTCTAAGACTCAGGCTTCTTCTATGTTCTTGCTCTACTATCTTCCAAGATATTCTCCTTTTTGTCCTTGTATGAAGACGTTTCAGATTGCACTCTGTCCACATCCCAGTCTGAGAGAAATGTGAGATTTACACATTGGGAAAATAATTCCTTTTTACATGTGGATTGTTTTTAAAGAGAACTTCAAGTTCTTGAATAGTTATAGAACTGTTCAGTTTACCTATTTTTCTGGTGTGAGCATCTGGAAGGAATTGTACATTTCATCAAAATTATGAAATTTAATAGCAAAAGTTGTTCATAGCATTTTATTACTATCTTTTAATTTTTGTGGATAACTATAATGTTATCCTTCTTTCATTCCTTTATTGGCAATTTTGTCTTCTCTTTTCTTAGTGATTGCCCTAGGGTTTATTAAGATTTGGCTAGTAGAGATACAATTAATCTTTCCCATTCTTTGTGATATTTTTTGTGATAAATTTTTCTTTTATATATGACTCAAGCTTCACAATGAATCACTGTAGCTTAACTTTAGACAATTATTTTAAAGCACTTGATTTTTTAAAAAAATACAATATTTGATATATTTACCTTCAGTTTTACATTTTGACATTATTATTTCTCTGAGTAGACCCAAGCTCCCTGCTATTACCATACTCCTTCTCCCTGGAAAATTTTTGTTTTTCAAGTCTGCTGGCTATAAATTATTTCTGTTTGTGCATGTTACTTTTCTTGAAAGGTCTTCTTTTATCATTATTTTATTGTTCATAAGATATTTAAGTGGATATTGAATCCTGCAATAACTGTTATCATCCTTCAGTATTTGAAAGATATCTCTCCATTTTGTTCTTGCTTGTATTATTTTATGATGTCTGTTAAAATTTAATTGGTTTTTCTTCTGTATATGATATGTACTATCCTTTGGCTTCCTTTATAATTCCCTACTTTATTTTCTATTATGAGACCAAAACCCTAAATGTGTTTTGTTGGTTGTATTTCACCTTCGTGATATTTTTTAACATTTATGGACCTGAGTTTTGATATCTTTCCTTATTTTCAGTAAAGTTTATTTCATTATCTCCTTAAATCTTTATTTCTATGTGCTCCCTTTCTATTCCTATTATAGTAAACTAACTGTAAGCTTATTGTATGGTTTGATATTGTACCACAGCTTTTGGATAGTTTTTCTCTAATGCTTCATTTTTTTTCTTTAATCTTTTCTTCAGTTTAATTCCTGTTGGCTTATCATCACATTAACTACTTCTTTCCTCAACTTTATTGAACCTATTGACAATCCTGTTAATGGACTTTTTTGTTTCTTATTTTGTGTGTATGCCTTTTCAAATCTCTATTTCTAGCTTTTTATTGGACATTAACTTAGAGATGACATCCCTATGATGCAATTTCTCATGAACCCACACATGTTGTTATCCTCTCAACAAGATCCTCTAACCTAGTAATTGTCCATGATCTTTATTCCAAGACCCCCCAGAGCACCTATAATGAAATAATTTGGTTTTATTACTCATTGCATTGAGGAAGAACACATGCCATGAGAAAATGTGCAGTTTGTAAGTAAGGGTGTTTTATAAAGAGCATATTTCAAGACCCTGGCATCAGTTGGGTAACTTGGGAAAGGGTATAAGGAAGCAAAGGTTTGTTATTCCTTTGGATGATGTCAGAATGCAGGAGAAATTCCATGATTATCAATAAAGTATATACCTTAATTTAATATATTTTTTTCTTTTTTTTTTTATTAGGAAGAGCGCAAGGGCGTCGCTGTGCCCGTCCCTGCCTGCCCCACGGCCGGCAGGAGCCGCGGCACCGTCGCCACCCCCTGTCCCGCAGCTCACCTGGGACACGGGTCGCGGGACGCCCCAAGGCGCCCAACCTCGCCCTTGCCCGCCGCTCCCCCACCACCCCGTCCCAGAACCGGGGGAAGACCCCGGCGGGGCGGGAGGGAGGCGTGCGGGCCGGCGATTCGCGGCCGCCGTGGAGGCGCGAGCCCCGTCACACGCGAGAAGCAACCCCCCCCCGGGCAGGACGGGCGCAGAAGCGCCTGCGACAACCCGCCGCCGCTCAGACGCCGGAGCGACGGGGCGCGTGAGGCCGGGCTCTCCCCGGTGAGGAGCGCACGAGCCCCCGGACAAACCCTTGTGTCGAGGGCTGACTTTCAATAGATCGCAGCGAGGGAGCTGCTCTGCTACATATGAAACCCCGATAATTTAAAATATTTTATTACTAAAAATGCTAAACATCATCTGACCCTTCAGCAAGTCATAATCTTTTTGCTTGTGTTGGGTCTTTCCTTGATGTTGATGGCTGCTCATTGATCAGCATGGTGATTCCTGAAGGTTTGTGTAACTGTGACAGTTTCTTAAAATGAAACAACTATGAAGTTTGCTGCATTGATAGACTCTTTCATGAAAGATTTCACTATAGTGTGATGGTATTTGATAGCATTTTACCCACAGTGGAACTTCTTTCAAAATTGAAATAAATATTCTCAAACCCTGCTCTGCTCTGTTTGAGCAGAAAACTTCTCAGTTTTTCAAGCTCAGGTTACTGCTCTGTAACCTGAGCTTAGGTAATATTCTAAACACTTTGTGGTCATTTCAACAATGTTTGCAATATCTTCATCAGGAATATATTCAATCTCAAGAAACAACATTGCTTACTCATCCCTAAGAAGAAACTCCTCATCCATTCCATTGATGTATTATCATGAAAATGAAGCCATATAATCATTCCTTCAGGATCCATTTCTAATTCTATTTCACTCCCTATTCACACTACATCCACAATTACTACCTCCACAAAAGTCTTGAACCCCTCAAAGTTATCCATGAGGGTAGGAATCAACTTCTTCCAAACTCCTGTTACTTTGGTATTTTGACCTCCTCCCATGAACCACAAATATGATTCATTTGCTAGAGTAGTGAATCCTTTCCAGAAGGTTTTCAATTTATGTTGCCCAGCTCCATCATAGGAATCACTATCTACGGCAGCTATAGCCATACAAAATGTGTTTGTTAAATAATAACACTGGAAAGTAAAAATTACTCCTGGGTTGCAGAATGGATGATATATTAACAGGCATAAAAACAACATTAATCTCATTGTATATCACCATGACAGCTATTGGATGACCAAGTGCATTGCCAATAAGCAGTACTATTTAAGAGGATTTTTCTTTTCTGAATATTATATCTCAACAGTGGACTTAAAATATTATGGAAGTCATGCTGTAAAATATCTCCTCTGTATCAACAATAAGATTGATTTACTTTCTTATCATTTGTGTGTTCACTGGAGTAGCACTGTGAATTTCCTTCAAGAACTTTACCTTTGCTTTCACAACTTGGCTAACTGTTTGGTATAAACTTTTGGCCCATCTCAGCTTTCAGCATGCCTTCCTCACTAAGTTTAATCATTTCTAGATTTTTAATTTAAAGTGAGAAATGTGCATCACTTCCTTTCACTTGCACACTTGGTGGTCATTATAGGGTTATTAACCGGTCGACTTTCAATATTGTTGTGTCTCAAGGAATAGAGAGGCTTGGTGAGGGGGAGAGAGATGGGAATAGATAGTTGGTGGAACAGTCAAAACACATACAACATTTATCAGTTAAGTTTGAGGTTTTCAGGAGAATACAGGGAAAGAAACATCTCGTGAGAAAGAATGCTTTGTGACAAAACTTGAATCTTTTATTTTAGCTTTCTTTTGTTTATAATTGTCCCACACAATTTAATGGTTGAAAATATGATGAAATTATGTGTTAAGCCCAGTTCCTAAATCTCTTCAACTAATATTAATTTTCTACTTGCTAGTAGTCCTTTCTAGCTTTCATTTTCTAGGCTGTAACCCGATGACTAATGCTGAAAAAAATGTTAAATCAATGTATGATGAACTTTATCAATTGATTTGACCAGCATATGAGTAAGCATAGGAAATTCATGAAATATTTTGGGCCATAAACATGTAATTTAAGAAATTATATCAATTAATACATTTTTTTTTTAGAAATTTAAAGTATGTCATAATAAATTTTATTATAGGAATACCATAACCTAGCTTATGAGCACTCATATTAATTAAGCCCACGCACAATCAGAAACTACTAGGCTCACAGCAGCTTAGACGTCTTGCAGTGCAGGGGATGTTGGGGGGTGGGAGGCTAAAGGCAAGACTGGCAACCAAAGTAAACTGTGAATGACCCAGTTCTTTATTAATTTTTGCCTTGGCAACACTCCTATAATCTTACCCATTTTTTTCCTTCAAGCCTATATCTGTCCCTACTTTCCCATTGATAAGGCATATTTAGACACTGCTAGGCTATCTTAGCATTCTTCAAGACCTGAGAGAACCCAATGTTAATGATCACAATAGATCCTAGATATTTAAAAACAATCATAAGTAGTTATTTCCCCTCTTTTTATTAACTTTCCTAGAACATCTTAATTTTACTAAATGTCTCTTAAATGATCTCCTTCTTATAAGAATGTAAAAACTTATAATATTTTATTCTGTGTTCTGATTTTTTAATTGATAAATGGGCCATCATGTGAATTTGGTCAACCATTAGTAAAATAACACTAGCAGCTCTTTTCTCTAATGTACTTTACTCAAGTACCTGGGACTATATCAGGTGAGAATGCAATGAATTTCTTTTATTTTAAACCTCCACTTTTCAATCTAGCTCATATATTACAGTCCCAGTGATTAGAATATATTATCAAATGCAGATGGTCCTGTAAGATGTGATATGTCAGGGTGAAATACGGTATTTAAATGTGTGTGTTTGAAGGTAATCCATAAAATGTTCAAATGGGAATTTATTTGCTCACAGTTTTGAGAATAAAAGAAAGTTCAAATCAAGGTATCATCAAGGTGATGTGTTCTCCCTGAAGACTCTGTCATTCTGGAGCTGACTGCTTCTGATCATTTATGCTTAGTTTGATTAATAAGGAAATGAGAACTTGAATAATATGATAAATGAGAAGAAGTTATAGACATATACAGAACACTGCACACCAAAACAGCAGGATGCACATTCTTCTAAAGTGCAGGTGTATTATCTTCTAGGATAGAAAAAAAAATTGGGTCCCCAAACAAGTTTCACTAAATGTTTTAAAAATTGAAATTTTACAAAGCATCTTTTCTGACACAATGGAATGATGCTAGAAATCCATAACAGGCAGAGAACTTGAAAATATACAAATGTATGGAAGTTAAATGACACAAACTTAATCAATGGGTCAAAGAAGAAATGACAAGGGAAATCATTAAATTTCTTGAGAACAATGAAAATGAAAACATAACATATCAAAACTTAGGGAATGCAGCAAAGGCAGTGTTCAGAAGGAAATTTAAAGTCTGAAATGCTTACATTGAAAAAGAAGAATGACCTTAAACTGAAGACATAACTGCACACTTGAAGGAACTAGAAACAGAATAGCAAGCGAAACTCAAAGCAAGCAGAAAGAAAGAAACAACAAACATTAGAGCAGAAATAAATGAAATAGAAAATAAAAGCATAATAGAGAGCATTAACAAAACTATAAGTTGGTTCTCTGAAAAGATAAAAAAAAATTACAGTCCTTTATCAAGACTGATATAGAAAAAAGAGAGAACACTAATAGAATTAGAATTGAAGTGGGGGTATTACTACTGAGCCACAGAAATAAAAAGAATCAAAAGAAGATATTATGAACAACTGCATGGCAACAAATTAGACATCCTAGAGGAAATGGATAAATTTCTAGAAACACAAAAACCCTTCTCCAACTCTAGAAATAAAAGATTTCAACAGAACAATTACAGTAAAGAAATTGGATAAGTAATCAAAATCATCCCAATGCAGAAAAGCCCAGGACCAATTGGTATCACAGATGAATTTCTCCAAACATCCCAAAAATAATTAATATCTATCCTGCTCAAACTTTTCAAAAAAGTTGAAAAGGAGGGAACACTCCCTAATACATTCTTTGAGGCCAATGTCACACCAATACAAAAGCCAGATAAACAAACTACAAGAAAAGTACAGAAAATTTTCTATTAGGAATATAGATGCAAAAATCCTCAACAAAATAGTAACAAGTCAAATCTAACAGCACATTAAAAGAATTATAGTCCATGATCAAGTGAGTTTATCCCATGTACCCAAGGGTACTTCAACACAAGAATATCAATTAAAGTAATACATCACATTAACAGAACAAAGGGGGAAAATGATCATCATCTCCATTGATTTAAAAAAGGCATTTAACAAAACCCAGAATCCTTTCTGATAAAAATATTTAGAAAAATAGGAGTAAAAGGAAACTTTCTCAACATATTAAAGGGTATCTATTAAAGAAAGCAACAGTGCTCATATGTGAATTTCCTAATTGACTGAAAAGGATGGGCTAGTAAGATAGGAGCCCAAGGGAAGCATTTGAATTCTCAAGGTAGGGGTCCTCAACTGGAAGCCCCCAAAAGTGGAGGAAGCATTCATCCTGGTTTGACTTCCAACAGGTTCTGACACTTTTTTACAATCATTTTTGTACATTTCCAGAGCTTCCTAGTGTAGAAATGTCTCCTGTTCAATCCACTGTCTTCCAGCACTAGCTTCTTTACACTTCTCTAAGGTTTTCCTGGAGTAAATATCAGTACAGAGGCCAAAGTTCTGAAAATCAATCGGTATTTCCTTGTTCTTTCCAGGAAAAGTTTTCATCTGTTGAGCAGCAGAGACCTGAGGTGATTGAAGTTGGAGAGGCAATTTTTTCTCTTGCTGCTCGTGCTTTGGCTGTGAAGTTCATGAAACCATTTCCTATTAC
>JAKSZT010054389.1:67699-239529 GCA_026826555.1 Tolypeutes matacus | reverse complement strand
TTAGAAGCCTCATCATTGGCTGTATATGTCCACCTATATTTCTATGGCCCCAATTATACCCGAGTGCCCAGAAGAGGAGAGAGAGAGAGAGAAAAACAAACAAACAAACAAACAACCCAGACTTCCCTCTCAGGCCACTGGTGTACAGCTAGATTCCTCCTCACCAGCTATCTGCAACAAAATAAATAAACAATATCTTTGGACCTCCCTCTTATGTCACAGGTGTCAGGCTATGTCTTTCCATGTTATCTGCCCACATCTGTGAGCCTGCAGGTCTGTTACTCCCCGAGTACTTAACTGATCACCTTTTGGCTGACAGCCCACTTTAAATGCCCTGCAGCCCTGTGACTACCCCTATGCTTAGCAATATTGCCACTCTTCTGGCCACTTCTGGAGAATGAGTGCATTTTGCCACTTCCTACTTGGCCATCTTGTATGCAACTGAATATATTTAAAATGACTTTTGTACCACCTACAAAATTAATTCCTAGATTCAATGCTATCTTCCCCTTAAAAAACCAACTGGCTTTTCATTTTAGAATTTTGTAACATAATTCTAATAATTGTATGGAAATGCAAAGCATCTAGATCAGCCCACACAAATTTATAAGAGAATGAATTTGGAGAAATAATGCTTCTTGATTTCAAGGCATTTTATAAACCTACAGTAATCAAATAAGTGGTAATTTCATAAAGATGGACAATTAGAAGAATTGAATAGCCTAGAGGGTCCACAATTAGATCCCCACATACATGGATGTAAATCTAAGCAAAAAGTTGTAAGTAATTCCTTGGGGAAATGACAGTGTTTTTAATAAATGTTGGTAGAACTATTGGACATACACATACACAGCAAATTAAAATTGTTCTCTATCTCACATATTATACACACATTAATTCAAAATGGATCATAGAGTTCTACATAAATATATAATGTGAAATATTTAGAATGAAACATAGAATAAAATTGTAAGGTCTTTGGATTAGGCAAATAATTGTTAAATTCAAAACAACACTGTAATCCAGAAAAGAAATGGCATGGTAAACGCATTTTAACAAAGTAAAAAGTTTTGTTGTAAGAGTAAGATTGTAAATAGGAAAAAAAAAATGAAGGTATGCTCTTGGATAAAGTGTTTGAAAAGTATATAGTCATCAAAAAACTACTATTTAGAATATATAAAAATATATTCCATGTGAATAAAAAAATTGAACAACCCAATAAAATGAACACAATAAAAATTGTACAGCCCATTTAAAAATGAACACATATTTTGAACAGATAATTCATCAAAGAAGGTATAAAATTAGCAAACAATACATGAAAAACAGCTAGGCATCCTTAGTCAATAAGTAAAATGCAAAGGCCACTTGAATGGCTAAAATCAAAGACTGACCACTGATGAAGAGGTGAAACAACAGAAATATCATACAATATTTTTCCACCCCTTAGGTGAGACAGGATGTCTCACAATTTGGTATTCCCCTTCCCCCAAGCAGGTTAATCTGGAAAATCCCATTTGGTTAGGCTGTGGCAAAATAGCACAGGAATTTATTAATGGGAACAGACTACTTCTGTTTTATTTCAAAATGGTTACTTTTCCCCAATATCATTATATTGGAAACATAATGATATTTTTTTCAGAAATTCAGAGTGGGAATTAGATTGGGTTTCTTTAGGTAAGACTCCAGTAATTGTGAGTGCCCCTAAAATTTAACCCCAGGAAATTTTGTCTCTCAACCTATCACATGCCTTGACCCCAGCAATTTGTCAATTACCCTTTAGGTTACTTCTGAAGGCTGACTCCGGCTGCTGTGGTTTCAGCTCCAAGTAAACAGTGATTCTTTTTTTTTTTTTAAGATTTTATTTATTTATTCATTTATCCCCCCCTTGCTGCTTGTGCTCGCTGGGTCAGCTAACCACGCCGTGCGGGCGGGCTTGCCTTCACCAGGAGGCCCCGGGAACTGAATCCGTGGCCTCCCATATGGTAAACAGGAGCCCTACTGATTGAGCCACAGCCGCTTCCCAACAGTGATTCTTTGTATCTGCCTTTCTCTTCCATTTTTAAGGAGATACTTTTCCATGGAAACTCAAATGTCTGAAAGGTCTAAGATTTGTTGATATTCAGTTTTTGAGCTTTTTTCTTGTTTAGAGACTGAGAGTGAGTACTATCCAAGCTATTTACAAGTCCAAATTGAAACCAGTTCATTATCATTCAATTAAATGTATTTAATATTTTTTTTAGGATTGTTTATTCTTTAAAGACATTTAGAATGATATCCTTTGATTTTCAAAATATATATATAACCAATTATTAACTTCTATCTTAAATTCCCAGTTCTCTACAATGTCTCTTCTTTAAAGTTTACTGAGTTGGTGTTGCAACTCCCCTGAGGCTCAGGGCCCAGCTGGTAAATGGACAGCCCAAAGATTCAAGTCTCTTGGACATAAACCTACCAACTCCAGCACCAAGTATAGATAGATAAACCATGTGTAGGGAAGACATAATTGATTCCAACTTTGCCACTTTCAGGAGCACAAACTCCAATGTAGGGCCCAATGGCAAGCCACCAAACTCTGGAGCTATCTGCCCTGACCATAGGACTTGGGTGTCTCCAGTGCCCTCAGGAGCCCAATATTTGGAGTATTATCCACTTTGGCAGTATATGAGATCCTACTGAGATGTGCATAAGCATTACCTCTGGGATGACCTCCTGCCTCACTTTGAAGTCTCTTATCAATATAAGCTAATTTGTCTTTATCTTTTCCCCCTTTAATTCGAGGGCTTTTTCCAGTTGCATTGGTAGTTGGTGCTTGGTAGTAATCCCATGGTGCCAGGGAAGCTCATGCCTGGGAGTCTTGTCCCATTCTGAGAGAAAGGTAATACATTTATATGCTGAGTTTGGTTTAGAGAGAGGCCACATATGAGCAACAAGGAGGCTCTCAGGAGGCAACTCTTAGACACCCCAAAATACTAGGCTAAGTTTTAATTTCAAGAGCAAAGGCTCACAGGCATAGTCATCAATATCAAGGGCCCATCAATGGACCATCCTCCTTTGCCAATCATTGCTCCTGCATTAGAGAACATGACAGAGATTTCCAGGATGGGAATTCAGTAGTCTCTCAGTTATTGTGTGAATCTCCACACACTGTGACTATGTCCTGTGAACATTTGAACACATTTATATACCTTATATGTATGACCATGTGAACTTCCTCCCATGTATCCCCCATCACTGACACCCCACACCAATGATCCTCCCCTGCCCCAGTTGTAATCCTTCAGTGTTCTAAAATTTCCTCAACAATGAAGGCAATAAAATAACCAAATATAATTAATAGAAAAATGAAGTAATAGTGGGAGGTTTAAATATAAAAATAAAATACATAAAAATATAAAGAAAACAAAAAATTAAGTTGTAAAATTGGAATATTCAAAAATAATGAAAAATATTTTTAAAAATTTTTTTGACATTTTGCCTTTCATCACTGTAGTACCTGTTTTCCTGTATGTACAGTGACATTTTCTTCCATGTATTTCCTAGTGTCTTACTTTTTATCATTTTGTTTTCAAAGAAGATTTAGGTCACAGTAAAGTCACATACAAAATACAGTGGCCTCCCATATTCCCAACATCCTCCCCTTTTTTCCCCTTCCCCATATTAATACCTTTTTTTTATGTGGAAGCTACATTTGTTACAACCGATATACAAATAGTGAAACATATCTGCTAACCATGGCCAGTCGTTTACATTATGATTTACATTTTAGACTGTTCACTTTTATAAATTTTGATGATATTTAACATGGCCTTTGTCCATCATTGCAAGATCATGTAGAACACTTCTACCGCCCAACAAATACCCCCTGTTTGATCTATTCTATTCATCCCTTTCCCTCCCCTCAGGACACACGGTGATCACCCGACTCCATTCCTTGGATGACAAGATTCATAGTTACTTGCAATAGCACCGAGGTCTTGACACACTGCTTTGTCCTCCCCTATCAAGAACCACCCATGGTCTCAAGAGACTCCTGCTTCTCTATTTGAGTACATATGGGTCCCTCCCAAGATGGGATTCCAGCTCCTTCCCACTCATTATGTGGATCTCCTACTCTCCAGTACATTAGACAACCACCATACCAAGGAAATGAGAGAGCTTCCAACTGCAAGCAAGAGAGTCCCATCCATCAGCTGTATGGGATCAATGCCCCCTCTCAATTAGAGGTGGAATGGACGTCATGATCCCAGAATCCTCAAGATTGGGAAATCAACTATGGACTAGAGTGGACTTACTGGTATTCTACAGTAGACATGTTGTGAATCCAAAAATGGAAGAAATTACAGCATTGATATGGAGGCATTGGCCACCGGAGGCTCTTGGGAAAGGGGGAGGGAAAGACAGGTATAATGTGGGGGCTTTTTCAGGACTTGAGAATCATCCTGAATGGCACTGCAATGACAGATATATGCCATTATATATCTTTTCAAAGCCTGTAGAATTGTGTTGGAGAGAGTGTAAAGTACAATGTGAACTATGGTCTATGCTAATGTCAATGCCTCAGGATGTGTTTATCAGTTGCAATGAATATGCCACACTAATCAAGGATGTTGTTAATGTGGGACGGTGTGGGAGGTGTGGAGAGTGGGGCATATGGGAATCCCTATATTTTTTATGTAACATTTGGGTAATCTAAGTATCTTTAAAAAATAAAATATATATATTTTTTAAAATAAAGTTTATTGAAGCTTTTTAAATGCTCCAATAGGTATTTTTAAAATATTCTATCTCTGTATGTAGGAATATATAATTTTCAATTATTGGATGTATAATTGTATATTTGTCTAAATATACCCATACGCAGTTTTTGTTATTTTATCTTTTATTTCATACTTTTGCTTGCTTTATCAATAAGTGATAAATGAGTTTAATATTCCACCAGGAAGGTGAATTTATCTGTTTTTACATGTAGCTTTATCCCACTTCACTTTTTATATATTGAGGCAATATTAAGTGCTTGTGTCAGTCTTGATCTTAGAGCAAACATAGGACAGATTCAAATGCGATAGTTGAATGAGAGTGAAAAGCAAGAGATTATATTCAAAGATGTGGACAGCAGCAAGAAAACCACAAGGATGTACCTGAGGGCTAATGTGTTGAAAACTGACATGTTTGAGTGTTATGATTAAGTTCATGTATCAGTTTTGCTAGGTTATAGTGTCCACTTGCTTGGACATCAAGTAATGACCTGTTATTTTACTATGAGGATATTTCATTCATTTAAATCATTAGTAACTTGATTGCATTTATACATCTACACTCAACAAAGGAGATTGCTTTCAGTAATGAGAAAGGTCTCATCCAATCACTTGAAGGCCTTAAAAAAGAACTTTACATTAGTTTGTGTTTTGTAAAATTTTATATAAATGGGATCATAATATATGAACTCATTTTCATCTTGCTTAATTCACACAGCATAATTTTGTAGCAATTTTAAATAAAGATGCTATGAATATTCAAAAAAAAAATAGAACTTATGAGTTCAGCAGTCAGAAAGAATTTCTTTCTCTTCTGCATCCAGCTTCTAGCAGGACTTGATCAAAGTCTTCATGGGAATTCTCAACTTGAGGCTCAACATATGGTATTCAGATTTGCCAAAACTGACTGTCACAGTAGGCAGTTCTGATTAAAAACTCAAGGTATTTACTTATATATTTATACACACATATATATTTACACAAATAAACCTATACTTACACATACTTATATATCTTTATATACACACACGCATATATCCTGTTGCTTCTGTTTCTCTAGAGAGTCCTGATTAATACATTGAGTATAATGGATGCCAAGATGAGGAGAAGTGGAAATGCATGAAAAAAGGAAAAAAAATATTATAAAATAAGTTAAATTGTGAGGGACATTGCATGGGCCAGTGTGGATAGTCTGTTTTCAACAAGGGGGTAAGAGAAACTCAGCTCTGTTCATTTTAGATACTATTGGTACTGTCCTCCTCCCTTACCCTAGGGGAAAATTAAGACAAACATATCAGGAGCAGAAACTAATATAGTAAAAAAACTGAGTATGAATTGTAGATTTTCCTAATTCTTTTACCATAATACTCGCTGATACCTAGTAACTCAAAAGAGTATATATCTCATTAAACTTTCAAATGGATATAATTAAATTTCTAGAAATGTCTTCCAATCTCCATCATAATGGCAACAATTTTGTGTTGCTGAGGAATATCTTACTGCTCTTTTGAAACTCTATTAGCATATTATTAATGCAGTTAGATAATAAAGAAAAATTCAAGATTTCTTAAGTGTGTATAATGTACCATGGTCAACAGTGAATGTAGTCTTTGAGGAGATTAGGATAGAGGGCAAATGGAGAGACATATATTCATAATGTTTCATCAGTGCCATAACATAACAGTATTTCTGTACCATTTATATGATGGCCCTGAAGAAATGAATGCAAGAGTAGAAAGCCTTATAGCAGTCCATAGGACTATGATGATAGTATTGGCTTTAATTCTGAAATTATAAGTGCATTTACTTGACTAATGCAAAAAGCCCATGGGAGTTTGTCCCTCTGGTGCTTTTTGTATCTTTTAATTTAAGGTGTTCCCAGCAAGCATTTCTCAAAAGATTCTTTGTGATGGAAGATTCCTGTGTTAATCCAAAACTTTCCACATTAATTGGCTAGCTTTGTAGCACAATCCAGAAACTTACAAGGACCCAGACTGAATGACAACATTAACTTTCCAAAGAGAAATACATTGTTGCAGAAGTGAACATGATGGTTAGTGTTCATCAATTAATAACAAAAAAAGTTTTGGGATAAAATCTTTGGCACGTCAAATACCTCTTTGTTTTATATTAATTTTGACCTTAGTATTTCCAAATTTGTCAGTTTATATCCCTCTGCTATATATTCTGGTCTGCTATTTTCAGGAGAGGCCACTCAGAAAATCTGATTGACAACTTGGAAACAAATTAAGGTGTTTAGCCTGTATTTGTGTTGGAGAGAAAATATTTAAACATAGTGAAAAATATTTGTGCATTGAAATCATTCAACAAGGCACAGATAGACTTTCACTTAGCATTTGTGTAAATTTGGACTTTGGTTGTAATAAAACAATATATAAACCAATAATGTAAATATATTCTCCAATAAACTAGTAATAAACCCTCACCAGGTCACACTGAAAACAAATACTGGGCATATGTAAGATATCTAATAGAGTGTCTGGCATATAGTATTGCTTAACATATGGTATTTAAACATTTTACTCTAAATCCATCAATGAATTAAGCCCATAAATTTCAGTTTTACAATTTTTGTTTATAATAGATGAGATAAATAGATAATGAATCTGGAAAAAAAGAAAACATATTTTACCATTCCATCTATCCATGTACTCTCAGGAGCTTATTCGTAATTCCTACTCTCAACATTTTTTTCCTCTTTTAGTTTCTCCTTTCTTCATCTTAAGTTTAGTTAGCCTTTTATTTCAATCTTTTTCCTTCTTTCAAAATGTAGTTGAGACATTTATGAAGAATTTTTAGCAGACTTTTCCTTATAGGATTTAATTTGTAAATAAAGAGTGACTTTTGGAAGAGGCTCTGAGGGTTAGGAAAAAGGTGTATTCAAAATTTTCTCAAAAACACTGCATTTATTTGCATATGTCTATGTATAGGTGCATGAGTGTGTGTGTGTGTGTGTGTGTGTGTGTGTGTGTGTGTGACAGAGTGAGAGGAAGAAGGGAAGAAAGAGAGAGTGACAGAGAGGCAGAGAGAGAGAAAGAGAGAGAGAAGGAGGGAGGAAGATGGAGAGAGAAAGAATTTGCATATAACTTAGGGAAATTTTAAGCATTAAACTACAACCAGAATTGAAATGATATGAGGAAGGTTCCAGGAAGTATTTCAGCATTATTTTGCTTTTGAATAGGATTCCCAGCCACTGGGTAGTGCTTTTAAGGGTCTTTTTCTACTTTTCTATGTTTTGCCAACTGATGTGGAATCATTGTATGCACAACAAGACTAGACCCAAATGTCAAAAAATCCTGAGAATTGTGCCAATATTAGGGAAATATTCTTAATCGAAGTTTGGGCATCTACAGTTTTAGTTCTCTAGTTATTCTAGAATATTTCTATTGTTTTACTGCAAATTTATTCCTAGATTCATTATATTCTTTAATTTATCAGATTAATCAACATATATAGAGGACAGGTTTTAATTATGAATATGTACCATGTTAAGCTGTATTTTGAGACCAGAATACTTATACCAATATCCATGTTTATTTACTTACTATTTGTCTACCATGAGCAAAACAACCAGCAGACCAATTAACTTATGACAATGATGGAATCCCATTTTATTACACAGCTGTTTATCCTCAGCAAAACATTTTCAGGGAGCTGTTTTGTGAGCTTGATTTAAGTTAGAATCTTAAGCTCTTCTAATGTGTTCTTTACATGGGCTTCATTTTTCTTTTTTGGTCTTGGTAGAATCATTGGATCCACTTGCCAGTTGGTTAGGAAATCTCTGATAGAATGAGGTGATTAATGCTAGCATTGTGGAAATATTAAGATCTCCAAGACTGGATCTCCTATTTATGTTCCTTAGACTAGGAATCTGTACACTTTATCATATTTTTGTCATACTATTAAAAAATACACAATAATCCATTGGTGCATGAGATGATTTCGATAAGGAGGGCCTTTTGATATGGGCTAAAGGGTAATGCTTTCAGCACATTAGCTCCCTCCTCCCAGATACAAAGCATCTGAGTGTCTGCACTCTTCCAAATGAATGCTCAAATAAGCAAGTAATTCTTTCATTTTGTTACTTTATTCAACATGGCAACAGATAACAATGAGCTTTCTAATTGTTTATAACAGCAGCCTCAAAAAGGTGCCTTTTATCTAATTAGTAGACAGATGAGGCTTTTATTTAATAATGTACCATATTACTATATTCAGAGACCTAGTAATTGAGTCATCAAATTCCCTATTGCCAGCCAATCAATGTCCTGAACCATGGCAAAACAAGACAAGAATTAGAGTCAGTTAAATTTTTAGCAAATAATTCAGGTTATGTCTGAGATGTGATTAAGAATTGATTTTTCTTTAATTTCAAGAATAAATATTTCGTTTCAATGGATATGTGGAATTATAGGGTGATTTGGGCACCCAAGTGAGTTATATGTAGCATAGAGAAGGGGAGGAAATTGCTTATTTTTATACAGGTAGTAAGTTGCAGAGATGGAAAAAGACCCTATTTATTTCACAGAGATACAAAATGGCTGGTTGCTTTTAGCCTGTGGATAACATACCAAAGCTGTGGAATCTGGCATCAAATACAACTTCATATCTTATGTGTTTTACTTTATATCTTAATGATTTTGTTTCATTAATTGAACCCTCCTATGCCTCTAATGCTCCTTATATAAAATAAGATTAAGAATAGTAACTCTTGCTCATGGGTTGTTGTAGGATATAATATATGTGCAATATTTTAAAAATATTAAGATTATAATATGCTTTCATTAAATTTCATTTGATGTGATAAAAATACCCTAATCTAAAAAAGATTTTAAATGATTAATACCTGTAATAAATCCACTATGACCTACATTATTTTTCCATTTATAAATCACACCAAGGCTAAAAATGCTGTTAAATGTTTAATACTGTGTTCTATATTATTTCAGATAAATTAAAACTCATAGAAAATCAGAACAATGTCACTGAATTTATCTTCTTGGGGCTACTGGAGAATAAGCAGATAAAGCTGCTCCTTTGTTTCTTGTTCTTGCTCTGTATTTAGCAACCTTAATGGGGAACATCATCTTCCCCCTCACCGTCACCTGCACCCATCTGATTGAACAACCAATGTTGTTTCTCTGCCACCTCTCCCTCATGGGCCTCTCCTTCACCTCCATTGTGGTTCCCCGGCTAATCAGAGATTTAGCTTCAGAGAGAAAATCATTTCCTATAACAACTGTATAACTCAGCTCTTCACCTTCCACTTGCTGGCAGGTGTGGAAATAGTCATCTTGGTGTCCATGGCTTTTGACCACTATGTTGCCATTGTCAAGCCCCTGCACTGCATGGTCATCATGAACCAGCAGAGGTGTAACACACTGATCATCCTGGCCTGGGTCTTGGCATTTTGGCTCTGATGGTCTCTGCTCATGGTTCTTAATTTACCTTTCTGTGGCCCAAATTAGATCAATCACTACATGTGTAAAGTGAAGCCTCTTTTGAAATTGATCTGCAAAGATATTACGTTGTTAGTATCTTAGCTATTGTCAATTCAGGGATGTCAGGAGTTTTAACTTTCCCTGGCTTGGTGAATTCTTACATACTTATCCTGTAAAATCTTAGGACACACACCTCTGCATCATGATGCAAAGCTCTCTCAACATGTAGCTCTCATATTATGGTTGTAGATTTGTTTTTTGGGCCCGGTCTTTATATCTATGTTATGCCTGCTGAGTGAGAACAAGGACAAGGGAATCTCTGTGCTTTACACTGTGATCATCCCCATGCTGAATCCTTTCATCTATACTCTGAGAAATATGGAGTTGAAAATTGCCTTGCAAAAGGTGCGGTGTCAAATGGCACATTAAGAATTAAAGTTAATATGGTGATACTTATTGTGATTCCCATGCTGTGTCCCTAGTGTAATTGTTATTAAGGGTGGTGTTGAATGAAGGTAAGCTTTCTTTAGTGGTTGGACTGAATGACTTCTGACATTATAAGATCCAAATGTACAAAATACTATTATTAAACACTCTTATTAATGCTGTAACCTTTCTCTTAATGGGTCCAAATTGTCACAGGTGTGTCCTCTGTAGTTGAAGAATGCAAAAAATATCTCCCTAAAATTCATACTTAAACCTGCCGCTACCATCATTGACAATTTACAAGGAAGACTATTTTCCTTGGAAAAAAATCCAACCTTCTCTCATGTTAATCAGAAATCTCCCCAATTTGGTTCATGTCCAATTTGCCAATCTTATAAATTACTGCATTGGTGGAAATTATGATATTGTACTACAATAATAGGTTTCCAGGTCAAATATACCTGCATCAAGATCAACTTAGTCAATTTTTATTCATGGATCTTCACAATTTCCTCTATTTAGATTATCCTCATTTGTGAAATATCTTTGAAAATGGGATAATATTATGTTTTCTAAGTAGGTTGTAAGATTATATTGACTAACACATATGAAGTTTAAATATGGAATATGCCATAAATGACTCATATTACCTTTCATTGCCTTTTTTTATTTTGGTTTCATTTGCTTAGATGATTTAAACTGGCTATACTGTACCCCATTATATTCTCCAGACATATTTTCTGATCCTTCACCACTTGGCTTTTTTTTTTACTGTTATCTACTACTTCTCCCTACTACTTTCTACTCCCTACTTAGATGCCTCTTCCCCTACATTTGAGGGTCATGTGTTACATGCTACTTCTTCAATTATGTTAACCAGTAGAATTTTGCATACTCATCAACTGACTAGAAATACAAGCATACTTCAAAAATATTGTGGGTTATTTCCAGACCACAACAATAAAGTGAATCTCACACAAATGCAAGTCACATAAGTTTTTGGTTTCCCAGTGCACATTAAAATTTTGGTTGTACTCTACTGTATTCTGTTAAATGTGCAATAGAAATATGTCTAAAAATGTACACCTGTTAATTGAAAATACTTTACTGCTAAAAATGCTAACCATCATCTGAGCCTTTAGCAAGTCCTAATCTTTTTGCTGTTGTTGGGTCTTGCTTTGATGTCGACAGCTGCTGAATCATCAGGGTAATAATTGTTGAGGTTGGTGGGGCTATGCCAATTTCTTACCATAAGACAACAATGAAGTTTGCCACATCAACTGACTCTTTCTTTCAGGAAAGATTTCTTGTAGCATAGGATGTTATACAGTTTAAGTAACTCCAAATTTTTATATATCAATTTATCCTTTTTAAAGTCTTAAAGAAAAAAATAGAAATGAGTTTTCTTTGTGTTTTTATATAATTAAGTTAATTATAAATTTGTGTTGCTTTTAGTTATTATCCCATTATTCCCTTTTAGACTAAGTTCCTTTAGGTGAAGAATCAATTCTATTTTTGTACATAGTATCTGTTCCAGGGCTTATTGGATGTATATATAATAAATAACACACAGTATATTAAAAATCAATGAATACATACATATTACTGTGCACCAACTACACACTAGACTGTTCTTCAAGTTTTGTTTGAGGTAAAAATGTCCATGTACTTTGAAACTCTAGAATTCAGTGCCTGATTTTATTGGTCAATATAGGTACATTGTGAAAGCTTAGAATGAACTACCTCCAATCCTTACCCCACTGACATTAATTCTTCTAGATAACTCTCATAAAGACAGCACTGTGCTTATGGGGGATATAAAAAGTTTATGGTCTAATTAGAGAGAGAAAATACCAAACTATGAAAAAAGTAGCGTAACAACCAGGAAGTGGTAAATAGCAAAAAGGCAGGGAAGACAGAGTTCACAGAAAGGATTTGTCATTTGGCCTGGGAGTCTTCAAGAAAAAAAATGGATTACAACAGTACAAGAAGTGGACTAAGGGCATTGAAAAATATGGGGGCAAGGGGGATATGATGAGAGAATTGCATGGGAAAGAAGAACTTATTTAACAAAACTAAGCAAATCAGTGAAACAAATTTGTTCAGCAAAAGTTCACCTGGTATTTTTAGGTGGGAAGAACAATGTAAAAGATGGACTCATTTTTTATTTTCTATTCTTCAAATCAGTATAGATAGATGATAAGTAGATAGTATTTTTTTAACAAAGCAATTTTATTGTTACATATTAATAAAGCATAAATCCATCCAAAAAGTATAATTAACAATCAGTGGTATTCAATGTAAACACATATTTGTGCATTCATCACCCCAAACATTCCCAGAACACATCCACTATTTCAATAATAATAAACAAAAAGCTAACAAACAAAACTCCTCATGTCTTAATGTCTCTATACCTCACCTGCCATACATAGCTGCTATTCTTTTTCCTTCTCTCTAGTATATTTGAATTTATATTTTGTAAACACTGTCTTGTATATGCAATGTCCCCTGTATTCTGAAAATTTTGGAGAGAATGTGGAGAGATAAGAATGCTTATTCACTGTTGGTGGGTATGTAGAATGGTACAGCCACTGTGGAGGACTGTTCAGCAGTTCATAAGGAAGTTGAATATAGACTTGCCATTGACCCAGTAATACCGCTACTAAGTATATACCTGGAAGAACTGAGAGAAGAGACACAAACAGACATCTCCACACCAATGTTCATAGTAGCATTATTCATGATTGACAAAAGTTGGAAACAACCCAGGTGTCCATCAATGGATGATGGATAAAAAAAATTGTAGCATATGTACATGATGGAATATTATGTAGCAGTAAGAAGAAATGAAGTCATGAAGCATATGACAACATGGATGAACATGGAGGATATTATGTTGAGTAAAGCAAGCTAGACACAAAAGGACAAATAACGTATGATTGTGTTATTATGAACTAAATATATTGTATAAACCCAGGAAGTTAATAATTAGAATATAAGTCACCATAAAATAGAAGGATGGTAGAGAATGGAAAGCTGAGGGTTAATCTGTGCAGAATTGGTAAAAGTGTGTTTGTAAGTCTTTGGAAATGAATAGAAATTGTTAAAGCATATTGTGGTGTTTGTAACTAGCAGTGGTTGAAAGGGAAAATCTAGCATCATTACCAGAAGGAAAGCCAAAAACTGTAACATGGGACTGTATAAAATAGTAGAACTTGTCTTTGAAGCTTTGAAATCATGAGTTGAATTCTCTGTAGAAATGAAAGTCCTCAATGGCATCTTCTACTAACATAAAACTGTTTGGTTAACATTAAAAATCTGTTGTTAAATATAGCCACTTTCATCAATTATCCCAGCTTGATCTGCTGGTTAACTTGGTGCAGTTTCTGTATCAGCACTTACAATTTCACCTTGCACTTTTATGTTATAGAGATGGATTCTTTCATTAGCCTCATAAATCGATCTGTGCTGGATTCAGACTTTATCACTGAAGCTTTCTCACATCTCTTAGCATTCATAAAGAGTTAGGCCCTTGATCTGTATTAGGTTTTGGCTTAAGGATATGTGGCAGCTTTGACCTTGTATCCATACCATGAAAACTTTGTCCAAATCAGAAATAAGGCTGTTTGGCTTTCTTATCTTTCCTGTGTTCACTAGAGTAGAACTTTTAATTGCCTTCAAGACCATACCCTTTTCAGTCCACAAAAAGGCTGTTGGGCACAAGAGGTCTAGCTTTCAGCCTATCTTGACATGGAATTGCCTTCTTCACTAAACTTAATCCTTCCTAGGTGTGGATTTAAATTGAGAAACATGCAACTTTCCCTTTCATTTGAACACTTAGAGGCCATTTTAATAATTTTAATAGGCCTAATTCCAATATTGTTGATCTCAGGGGACAGAGACACCTGAAGAGAAGGTTGGAGATAGGAATGGTAGTTGGTGGAGCAGTCAGCACACATACAACAATTCAAATAAATTTGCCATCTTGCACGGGTGCAGTTTGTGGTGCTCTAAAACAATTAAAATAATAACACCAAAGATCACTGATCACAGATCACTATAACAGTTATAATAAAAATGAAAATTTGAAATATTTCAAGGATTAGCAAAACGTAGCACATGGCTATGAAGTAGGCACATTATTTTGGAAAAATTGCACTGATAGGCTTGCTTGATGCAGGGTTGTCACAAAACTTCAATTTGTAAATATCACAATATCTGCAAAGTACATTAAATTTAAGTGACATAAAACTAGTATGACTGGGGGGAGAGATGGAGTTGGTTTAGGAGGGCACTAGCTGACATGCTCTCTGAAGACAGCTGACTGAGGACAGGGTCCTGCCCAGGGGTCTGTGCTGGGGGCGCATGGAGCAAGAACCTTAGGAACAAGGCTCTGGAGGGAGCTAGACAGCGCGGATTACTCAGGAAGGATTCATGAGTTTTTCCCTGCGTGGTGGTAAACACAGATGGCTGAGCCCCACCCTCCTGGAAAAAGGCTGGTTTGAGCCTTGACTTCTGCCAGCAACCCGGTGAGAGGGAGCATTCTTTGAGAGTGAGAGGATTTCGGTAGAGGGTCTGTGGATTTTGCTGCCTGGAACCCCTTGCAGCTTTGGGGAACAAAATAGCTAGCTTGAAGCAGGACCTGCCTGAAGGGAGAGGTAAATATGCTGAGGAAACTTGATTTATCTAGCTCCCCAGGGATAAGCACCAACCCCCACCAGCAACCTGGTGAGAGGGAGCATTCTCTGAGAGTGGGAAGATACAGACAGAAGGTGGAGAGGGGTTTCCTTTATGTGGATTTGGCTGCCTGGACCCCCTGATAGCTTTTGGGAGAAGATAAGATGGCTTGAAGCAGTGCCAGGCAGAGGGGAGACATGACTCTACTGAGGAAGCCTGATTTACTCAACAGCCGGGTGATACTCGGGCTGGGTTCCAGAGTGGGCAGAGTCAGCCAATTTTATTGTTCTGCACTGACTAGCATCAGAGCTTTGGCTCTCCTGGGCAGGACAGGAAGTGAGAAGTGCTTGATTAGTGTCCACGAGTCTAGCTGGGGTCCCCTCAGTGAAGGGGGTGGTCTAGAAGAGGACATATTTTGATCCCTTATTTCACCAAAAAAAAAAAAAAAAAGAAGACATTCACTTTAAAAGATAAAAAAAAAAAAAAGATTTTTTCTTTTTAAATTTATTTTAATAGCTAAAACCTGCCTCAAAACCTGCAGATAGAACCGTGCAGGGCAATTGGTTGATGAACACAAGCAGCCTGAGAAGTTCCACAAGGGCCCAAGAAGGAACACTGATCTTCCTTAGCTTTGTTTGACCTCTTGCTTGTGTGGTTGGTTGGTTTTTCTTTGTTTATTTGTTGTCTCTTTCTTTTCTTTCCTCTTTCCTTCCCCCACTTTCTTTTCTCTTTCTTTCTTTCTTTTTTTATTTTTATTTTTTATTTTAAATTAGGTGCTGCTAGCTTGTCTCTTCTTTGCTGTGCTGCTTCTTCAGTGATTTCCCATTCTCTGTCTATATTGATTTTATCTGTCAACACTTTCTCTTTTACTTTCTTCATCTTTCAGCTTTCTGCTTTCTGTTGTGGTTCTTACATACCACGTTTTTTCATTAGCCCACAACTTCAAGGGTGTCAATTTCTATACTATCCTGTTTTCTTCATTGTTTTATTAATATTAACTTTTTCCTTTCAGCCCTTTCTTTACTCTTTCTCTCTCTCCTCATCATACTAGCCTTCTAAATCATTACATATATTTTCCTCTATTTCATTTCCCAGGCCATTGTAGGTACTCCACTTTTTTTCCTATTACTCTACACTGCCTACATGAGTTGAATATTCATTTTTTAAAAAGTCTTATACAGTCCCTCTTCCTACTTTTTACAATAATACTATAATCCTTCTTCCTATCTCACATCTTTTGATTCCTCTGGCCCTAATCTTTTGCCTTCAAGGGAACATAGAAATAAGCAAGGAAATAAAATAAGAAGGAAAAGTGTCGAAGAGAAAACCACACACACACACACAGAAACAACAGCTAAATAAGACTCTAGAGCAGAGAGAGAAGCTAATCAAAAGAATAAACCTAACAATATAAAATGATGACTACAGGGCAACATAAAATTACAAACCACACTGAGAAACAGGAAGACATGGACAAGTCCAATTAACAAACAAAAAACCAGGAAGAAATGCAGAACACCAAACAACTAATCAAAGCTTTCCAAACAAATATCACAGACCAACTTAATGAAGTGAAGGAAGAGATTAAGGATATTAAGAAGAAAGTGGGAGAACATACTGAAGAAATTGTAAACATACATTAAAAGATAAGGGATATGATGATGATCAATGGTACAATGCAAGAAATTAAAAAGATGCTGGATTCACATAACAACAGATTTGAACAGGCAGAAGAAAGAATTAAAGATGTGGAAGACAATATATCTGAAATCAAACAAATAGTAGAACAGATAGATAAAAACATAGAAAAAATCCAGCAAAGAATCAAGGATTTAACTGGCAATGCAAAATGCACAAACATACACATTTTGGGCATCCCAGAATGAGAAGACAAGGGAAAGGGAAGACAAGGAGTGTTGAAGGAAATAATGGCTGAAAACTTCCCAACCCTATTTAGAGAGATGGATGTACAAGTCCAGAAAGCACAGCACACCCCAATCAGTATAAATTCCAACAGGCCAACTCCAAGATATATACTTGGCAAAATGTCCAATGCTCAAGACAAAGATAAAATACTCAAGGCAGCAGGAGAAAAGAGAACCATCACATACAATGGAAGCACAATAAGATTAAGTGCTGATTTCTCATGTGAAACCATGGAGGCAAGAAGACAGTGGTATGACATATTCAAAGTACTAAAAGAAAAAAACTTCCAGCCACGAATTCTCTATCCAGCAAAACTGGCATTCAAATATGATGGAGAGTTAAAAATATTCACAGACAAACAGAAATTAAGAGAGTATGCCAATAAGAAATCTGCACTTCAAGAAATACTAAAGGAAGTTCTACAAGTTGAAAGGAAAAAACAAGGGAGTGAGGGTTGGAGGAGAGTGTAAAAAAACTAAAAAGACAGAAATAGAAATAAAAACACAATATGACACACCTTAACCGAAAGGAAATATGGCTGAAGTAAGAAATTCGTTGAGAGTGATAACACTGAATGTTAATGAATTATATTCACCAGTCAAGAGACATAGATTGGCAGAATGGATGAGGAAATATTATCCATCTATATGCTGTCTACAGGAAATCCACCTTTGACCCAGGGATTCAAGGAGGCTGAAAGTGAATGGCTGGAAAACAATTTTTATAAGAAAACCATAGCCAAAAATGTGCAGGAGTAGCGATCCTAATATCAGACAAAAGACTTTAAATGCAAAACTACTGTAAGAGACAAAGATGGGTGCTATTTATTAGTAAAAGGGGTAATTTCTCAAGAAGGGAGAACAAACATAAACATTTATGCACATAATTGGGGTGCCACAAAATACTTGAGTCAAACTCTGGAAAAACTAAGTGGAGAAATAAATGTCTCTACAATTATAGTGGGGGACTTTAATACACCATTATCACCATTACACAGAACATCTAGACAGAGAGTCAATAAAGAAACAAAGACTCTGAGCAATACATTAGATGACCTGAAGCTAACGGACATATATAGAACACTACACCCAAATACTTCAGGATTTACATTCTTCTCGAGTGCACATGGATCATACTCCAAGATAGACCACATGCTAGGCCACAGAACAACTATCAATGAATTCACAAAGATTGAGATTATACAAAGTAATTTCTCTGACCACAATGGAATGAAATTGGAAATCACTAAGGTCCAGAGAAACAGATTAGGCACAAATATAAGGAAGTTAAACAACACACACTTAGACAAACAGTGGGTCAAAGAGGAAATCTCAAAAGAAATCAGTAACTACCTTGAAACTAATGAAAATGACAACACAACATATCAAAACCTATGCGATGCAGCCAAAGCTGTCCTGAGAGGAAAGCTGATCGCCATAAATTCCTACATTAAAAACGAAGAAAGAGCTAAAATTGAAGACCTAACTGCACACTTAGAGGAATTATAAAACAACAATAAACTAAACCTAAAGGAAGTAGAAAGAAGGAAATAACAAAGATTAGAGCAGAAATAAATGAAATAGAGAATAAGAAAGCACTAGAAAAAATAAACAAAACCCAAAGCTGGTTCTTCAAGAAGATCAATAAAATTGACAAACCCTTAGCCAGACTAACAAAGAAAAAGAAAGAACAGATGCAAATACACATACTAAGGAATGACTAAGAGGATATCAGTACTGACTCCACAGAAATAGAGTATCATAAGAGGATACTTTGAAAAATTATATGCCGAGAAGAATGATAATTTAGAGGAAATGGACAAATTTCTAGAAACTCACAAACTGCCTCCATTGATGAAAGAAGAAATTGATCGACTCAACAGTCCAATTACAAGTAATAAGATAGACTCAGTCATCAAAAACTTCCCAACTAAGAAGAACCCAGGACCAGATGGCTTCTCAGCTGAATTCCACCAAACATTCTGGAAAGAGCTAACAACAATCATGCTTAAGCTCTTAAAATAAAGTAGAAGTATAAAGAATATTGCCTAACTCACTCTATGATGCCAAAATCACCTTAATACCAAACCCAACAAGGATTCCATAAGCAAGGAAAATTACAAACTAATTTCTCTAATAAACCCAAATACTAAAATCCTCAAAAACATATCAAAAGTATTATAAGCCATGACCAAGTGGGTTTCATCCCAAGTATGCAAGGATGGTTCAATATAAGAAAATCAATGAGTGTAATACACCACATAAACAGATTGAAAGAGAAAAAAATCACATGATTATTTCTATATGCAGAAAAAGTATTCAACAAAATACTGCACACTTTCCTGATAAAAACACTAAAAAAGATAGGAATAGAAGGAAACTTTCTGAATATGGTAAAATGTGTATATGAAAAACACAAACCTAACATCATCGTCAATGGTGAAATCTTAAAAGCCTTCCCTCTGAGATCAGGAACAAGAAAATGATGCCCACTATCACCAATCCTATTTAACATTGTCTTAGAAGTACTTGCTCAAGCACTGAGGCAAGAAAAAGGTATAAAAAGGCATCAAAATTGGAAAAGAAATAAAAATTTCATTATTTATAAAAGACATGATCCTATACGTAGATAGCCCTGAAAAATCTACAAAAAGCTTCTAGAACTTATAAAGGATTTCAGTAATGTTTCAGGCTATAAGATCAATTCTCAAAAATCAGTAGCATTTCTATACACCAATAATGAGAAATCTGAGGAGGAAATCAAGAAAAAAAAAGCCATTTACAATAGTAACTAAAAGAATAAAATAACTAGGAATGAATTTAACTAAAGATGTAAAGGACTTATATACAGAAAACTACACAACACTGTCAAAGGAAATCAAAGAAGACTTAAACAAAAGGAAGAATATTCCCTGTTCATGGATAGGAAGAATAAATGCCATCAAGGTGTCTATCCTACCTAAAATAATCTACAGATTTATTGCAATCCCAGTAAAAATTGACACTGTATTTTTTAAGGAACTGGAAAAACTTCCCATAAAATTTATTGGGAAAGGTAAATTGCCAAAGACATATTAAACAGAAAAATGAAGTTGGAGGTATCACATTACCTGACTTTAAAACATAGTACAAAGCTACAGTGCTCAAAAATGCATGTTATTGGCTCTAGATAGACATATTGACCAAAGGAACCAAATTGAGAGTTCTGATATAGATCCTCAAATATACAGTCATCTGATATTCAACAAGGCCACCAAGCTCACTCAGTTGGGAGAGAATGGCCTCTTTAACAAGTGGTGCTTGGAGAACTGGGTATCCATATCCAAAAGAATGAGAGGAATACCATCTCACACCTTATACAAAAATCAACTCAAGATGGATTAAAGATCTAAATATAGGCACCAAAATCATAAAGACCTTCGAAGATAATGTAGGGAAGCATCTACAGGACCTTGTAATAGGAAATGATTTCGTGAAACTCACACTCAAAGCACAAGCAGCAAGAGAAAAAATAGATAAATGGGACTTCCTCAAAATTAAAAACTTCTGCAATTCAAAGAACATTATTAAGAAAATAAAAAGGCAGCCTACACAATGGGAGAAAATATTTGACAACCATATATCTGATAGGAGCCTAATATCTTGCATATATAAAGAAATCCTACACCTTGAAAATAAAAAGATAAACAACCCATTTAAAAAATGGGCAAGTGACCTGAAAAGACACTTCTCCAAGGAAGAAATACAAATGGCTAAAATGCACATGAAAAAATGCTCGGCATCGCAAGCTATTAGGGAAATGCAAATCAAAACCACAATGAGATACCATCTTACACCCATCAGAATGGCAGCTATTAAAAAACAGCAGAATATAAGTGTTGGAGAGGATGTGGAGGAATAGGAACCCTCATCCACTGCTGGTGGGACTGTGGTATGGTCCAGCCACTGTGGAGGACAGTTTGGCAGTTCCTCAGAGAACTAACAAAAGATCTTCTATATAATCCAGTGATTCCACTCTGGGTATATACCAAGAAGATTTGAAAGCAAAGATACAAATAAATATATGCACCCCAATGTTCATAGCAGCATTGTTCACAATTGCCAAAAGTTGGAATCATCCCCCAGTGCCCATCAACAGACAAACGGGTAAGCAAAATGTGGTGCATACATACAATGGAATATTACTCAGCTGTAAGAAGGAATAGAGTGCTAACACACAGAATAATATGGATGAATCTTGAAGACCTTATGTTGAGTGAAGCAAGCCATGCATTGAAGGATGGACAGTATATGACCGCACTGATTTGAATTGAGGAAAGTGAGAAGTTTCTGAGAACCTTTGTCTGAAACATAGGTTAACAAGGGAGAGAAAGAGAAGAGAAGGTTGTGAGTCATCACCCATACGGACATAATCTATGGTAAAGTGTTAGAGTATAGTTGTATATTAAAGGATATGACAGGTGTTTAGTGATATTACTGGGTTTGGTGATGCAGCATTCACAGGTGGGTAGATTAGGAAGGGTGGGTTAGAATACCCAGGATACTGGACAGAGATGGGAGAGGGACTATGTGAACATGGGATTTGTGGGTAAGAGGTTGAAAGTGCAAGAGTGGGAATGTTTTTATGACAATTTGACAAGGTAGTTTCACTGGGTTAGGGTGCAGGTTGGGGGGGCACTCAAGATGGGGCACATCTGGCATAGGCTTCTGGGGAGTGTGTGAGTGTTCATCCTGTCATAATGTGTTCTGTTGGGGATTAAAGACCCACACGGTGAGTGGGAAGGATATGAACCCCAATCCTTGGGAGGACTGATTCAACCAGAAACATTTAGGTGGGTGTCTCTTAAGAGTAAGGGTGGATACTAACAGGGGAGGATAATCAGCGTGTTAAGACCTCTTGTTGCAGGTAACTATGAATCTTGTCATCCAATGAGTCAAGACGGGGGTGTCATGTGCCCCAGGGGGATGGAGAGGAAGGAACAGTAAAGATCAAATGGGGTATTTAGGGTTCAGGGGAAATATTTTTCATTACCTTACAGTAATGGACACAGGACATGGTAAATATCATAAAAACTTATTAAACTGTACCATCTAAATTGTAAACTATACTGTAAACCTTTGGCAAAGTTTAGTAGTTATGTTTCACTCTCTGTATAGCAGTTATAACAATGCTACCACCCACATAAAAAAAGGTTTTAATATGGGGTGAGGAAAGGGGAAGGAGGTTGGGTATATGAGAGTCTCTAGTATTCTGTGTGTGACTTTGCTGTGACCTATAACTTCTTTGAAAATTAAATGAAAATTGGGAAACACTGGAGAGTGAGAGGGGGAAGCTGCCACGGTACTGACTGAACACCCGATAATGCAATGATAAAAGGAAAATAAATAAATAAATAAAAATTTTTGTTGTTTTTTCCTATGTTTTGATAGTCCCAATCCTTTAATTATATTTTATTTTGGTTTTTTTTTTCTGAGTTTCCATATATTTTATCTCTTGCATTTAAGCTTATCATTATTATTTCATTTTCCTATTAATTGTATTTGGTTATTATATGAGCTTCATCTTCAAGGAAGGTGTAGATCACAGAATGGTTACAATGGGGGCTGCAGAGGTCATTGGTAGGGGGTGTCTGGGATGGAGGATTCATGGTAGGAAGTTCATCTGAATACACATGAAAGATATATAAAATTGTCCAAATGTCAAGGGGTGGGGCATGGTTACAGTGGGTGGACAATCACTCATAAATGAGGGAATAATGAATTCCCAGCCTTGAGAGCTCTGCCACATTCTTCAAAGGAGCAGCAACAGTCCCCCGAGTGCAGGGACAGTGTCTGGCAAAGGAGGATGATCCACTAATGGGTTCTTGTTATTGATGACTAGCCTTATGAGTCTTTGTTCTTGTAATTGAATCTTAGCTGACTGTTATGTGGTGCCTAAGGGTTGCCACCTGAGAGTCTCCCTGTTGCTCAAATGTGGCCTCTCTCTAAGCCAAACTCAGCATATGAATGCATTCCCTTCCCCCCCAGGGTGGGACATGACTCCCAGGGATGAGCCACCCTGGCAATGAGGGATTAACACCAAGTGCCAACTGGCAATACGACTGTAAAAAGACCATGAATAAAAGCAGAGAAAGGTAAAGACAAATGAGTACATGTGGCTAAGAGACTTCAAAGGGTGTCGGGAGGTCATCCCAGAGGTAACGTTTATGCACACCTCAGTAGGATCTCATAGAACACCAAAGTGGATATCATCCCACACAGAGGGCCTCCTGAGGGCTCTGGAGACACCCAGGCCCTATATAAGTGTGTATAGCTCCAGAGATTGATGCCTTATAAGTGGGCTATAATTTGGAATGTGTGCTCCTGAGAGCAACAGAGTTGGACTCAAATATGTCCTCTCTGCACATGATCCATCAGTCCCTTCTATTCAAACCTATATGTGGTTTTGGACTTTCTAGATGTACTTCCTGAGACTGGAGCCTTTGGCCTGCCAATGTGCCAGCTGTGCCTGGAATCTTGGTAGAGCTGCAATCCTACTCTACAGCTCAACGGACTCACCCAAGTCACTTGGTGAGGAGATGATGATGGATTACGGCCATCCCAGTGAATGGAGAGAGTCTGCAGCTGAAGGCAGGATAATCCCATCCATCATACCCATGGGATACAAGCCCCCTCTCACTTGGAGGTGGAGTGGACATCAGCATCCCAAACTTCTCAGGATTGGGGGAAAAGTTATGGACTATTGTGGACTCACCGGCATTCTCTTGTAGACATATTGTTATTTAAGTAATAGGAGAAATTACAACAGTGAGGTGGAGCCAGTGGCCACTGGACACTTTTTGGGCAGGGAAGTGAAAAGCAGCTTAATACAGGACTTGGGAATTATCCTGAGTGACATTACAATGACAGATATAGGCCATTTTACACAAGCATATAACATGCAGAACTGTTTGGGAGAAAGTGCAGTCTACAATGTGAACTATGGTCCATGCTTAATGGCAAAGCCCCAGGATATGTATATCCATTGCAGGTGATGTGCCATACTGATGAATGATGATTTTGTGGGATATTATGGGAGATGTGGGAGGTGGGGAATATGGGAATCCTTGTAATTTTTGTGTAACATTTATGTAATCTAAACATCTTTTAAAATATATATATATTTATATATATAAAACTAGTATGACTGTACTTCCTTTCTTCCTTGTGTTTATATTGCTAATTAAGTAATCTTACTCTCTTTCATACAACAGGCATTTTTTTATGAAGTGTGTTTTCTTAATTTGACTGAGCCAAAATATAATTTGCTGTATTTACTATTTATATATTTATTTATTTGTTTATTTATTTATTTATTTATTTATCCTTTTTTACTAGAAATTTGCCTAGGACAATTTTAGATCTAAATAAAATCTTACTGTATTGAATAAACTACTATATCCTCTTTTTGTTTGACTGCACACAACCTTCTCACATATGTGGAATTTTCCCTTATGTCATTCACCATGAGGTATGAGTAAAAAGATAAGGGACTTCTGAAAGAAAATTTAGCAAATATCCCCAAATGCCTCTCAGGGTGAAATGTATTCCAGCAGGTTATCACTCCCTTATTAATATTCTTGAAGTCAATTATTTTCTGCAACAAGTTATTATTAATCTTCTAATATGCATTTTCCCCACATCTTATAAATCACATAACCCATTCTCAGCTCTGTTTTTTGTTTCCCATTTCTCTAGAAACTTCTCCCTGTTAAGACATTTTTCTTTTCTCAAAAAGATGATACAATATTTTCAGTGAGCTTCCCCTCCTTGAGTTACTCCCATCCTTAGACCAGGACAATAACTAGGAAATAACTTAGAGGCAGTAATGTTTGTCCTTGATTCCGGAAACATCTTTTTTTTTTTGATTATTAAAATCATTGGGCCAATCTAGTGACATTTTTTTCCCTTGGAGCAATGGAATTTTTTGGAATATAAAGGAAATCATTCACAATGAGCTGTGCCTAAGTTATTAATAGCTCTTCTTGACTTGATTCAATATGCTATTTTTCCAAGGATTATTTCATTTTTTTAAGTAAAATAAGCTCAAAAAGCATCTGGGTGGTGACCGAGTTTCAGACCTTACCCTCCAAGAGTGTTGGAGTGATTGTGACATTTTATTCAATCTTAGGGTCAGAGTTTAAACCTCCCTAGTATAATGAAAAGAAGACAACATTCTCCCTAACCTTTGGCATATAGGCCCTACCCTCTCAGAGCAACAAGTTGGCTACCTGGCCTTCCCAAATCCATGTGGGACAGTCCCACCCCTCTCAGACTTATGGGGTAGCAACCTTAACCCCCCTAATCCTTGAAGAATGTGCTCCACCTTCTCTTTGCAGTGGCAAAACACTCCCTGTACAGCAGATGGAAGCAACCAATTTTGTCAACTGCTGGGGTAAACTCATCCTCTTTGTGAACATAGGATGGTTCCTCTCTTGGTCCAAGGTGTCTTAATTTCTGAACTCAGCTTCCATGGTTTCCTGTTGAAGTCATTTCTCCTTCCATCTCTCCCATCAACGTCCCTTTTAGTCCAATCTGACTGATTTTTTTCATACAACACTTTCAAAGAGCTTGTTGGTTTAGAGTGGAGCTAGCAGGTGTCCAAGCCATCAGACAGTAAAATTTTCCACAAGTCCTTACTGGATAATTTCATTTCCAATCCTGACTTAGAAGTGCCAATTTTAGTTACAACCTCAAATAAGGCACACTGTGATGGGTTAGGCTAAAGTGTCAACTTGGCCAGGTAATTGTGCCCAGTTGTTTGGTCAAGAAGCACTGGGGTAATTGTAATACAAGGACATTTATGGGCTTTAGCTATCACTGAATTTACTGCATTGATGGCTGATTTCATCAACATCAACCATGGAGATTGCTGTCAGAAATGAGAGATGCTTTATCCAATCAGTTGAATGCCTTAAAAGGGGAAGTGATTTCAGCCTTCAGAGAGAATTTCCAAGCTCATCTTTGGACAGCCAACATCTCTGTGAAACTCATCAATGACCTCCAGTGGACTTTTCACTGTAGCCCCTGGTTTGCAGCCTCACTGAAAAACCTGGACTAGTTCATCCCCATAGTCATTTGAGAGAATCTTATAAATCTCATACTATTTACAGATATCTGCTGTTGATTCTGTTTCCCAAAAGAACTATAACTGATAGAATTTTGTATCAGGAGTGGGGTAGTGCCTTTGAAATTACCAAAATGCTGGAATGGTTTCATAAATGGGTAAGGCCTATTTTTTTTTTTTTTGGAAGAGTTGTGAGATGCTTGAAGGAAAAGGCCTAAATAGATTTGAAGAGACTGTTAATAGGGTATGGATTCTAAAGAGATTTTTTATGAGGCCTTAGAAAAAAATGATGAACATATTATTGGAAATTGGAGGAAAGGTGATCTGTGTTTTAAAGTTGTAGAGAACTTAGGAAGACTAACTCCTGGTGTTTTACTGAAGGCAGAATTAGAAATTGGTGAGCCTGGGGATTTAGCTGAAGAACTTTTCAAAGTAAACTCAGAGAATGCAGCTTGGCTTCTACGTGAAGCTTATAGAACAATGCTAGGAAAGTGAGATATGCTGAGAACTGAATTGTTGGGCACAAAGAAAACAGAAACTGATTCTGGAACTTCCACGTCACTGGAAATCAAGTACCAGATGGTAGTGTCTCATTTGAGGACTTACCTAAACTTGGAACTTGTAAATCAGGGTTGAAGATGCAATTACCTCAGAAAGACTTGTGGAAAGTCTTATCATCTGATGGCTTGGACCCATGCTTCTTGCATGCTAAACCAACAACCTCTTTGAGAGAGCTGTATGAACAAAATCACTGCCAGTTTGGACAGAAAAGGACATTGATAGGAGAGATAGAAAGGGAAATAGCTTTAAGAAGAAAACCATGGAAGCTGAGATCTGGAATTAAGACACCACCTTGGCTAAGAGAGGAATCCAACCCATGTATATAGAAAGGGTGAGTTTGCCCTGGCATTTGAAGAGGGTGGATGTTCCCACCTGGTCTTCAGGGAGAGTTTTGCTCCCCCAGTGTACAGAGAGGGTGGAGCACATTCCTCACAGATTAGGACTGTTAAAGCCCGCACGCCAGAGGTCTGAGAAGGGTGAACCTGTCCCCCATGGATTAGGGAAGGCCAGGTAGTCAAGTTGTTGCTTTGAGAGAGTTGAGCCTCTATGCCAAAGGTTAAGAAGGATGCTGTCTTCACTTCACTGTACTAGGGGGGTTAAGACTAACCCAAAGACTGGGTAAAGTGTGGCAATCACCCCAATGCTCTAGTGGTAATGTGTTCAAAGCTAAGGATTTGATGCATGAGGTCTAGAACTTGGTGAACACCCAGATGCTTGCTGAGTACGGAACCAAGATTTGGCCATTGGGCTAGCCTGTGGAAAATATAAGTCCCCATGAGGCCCCAGGGAGAAGAAACCATCATCTTAAGAATGACTCTCAGACTTTGACATCTAATCAAGTCTGTCTTGCAGGTTTACTCAGCTGTACAGGACCCATGACTCATGTTTACCTCCCAATTTTTTCTTATGATAATGAAAATGTTTATCCTTTGTCCATTTGCATATTGTAAGTAGATAAGTGGTTTTGTATATTTTGGAGGTCTACAGCCAGATGAGACTTTGCCTCAAGACAAACTGTATTTCTTTCAACTGATTGTGATGTGCTTCTATACTTAGCATTGCTACTCTTTTAAGGTTCTATGAATATTTTAATGTCTTTTTGGAATTCAGAGGTTGGAGTTAAGCAGTTTGATATTGTTTTTGATTTCCAAAAATAGATATTGGATATGTATGTAAACTGGTCTATCTGAAGTTTCACTTTTACTTGATTAAATTATGATTTGGGCTATGTCAGTGAGGCACTGAGTCCCCAACCCTTGGTGGGTGGGGATTCACAGATAAAAGACATGGCAAAGGACACAGTTGGGAGTTTTGGATGCTGAAGCCTGGGAAGTAAACACACAGGAGAAGAACACCGAGGAATAGACATGGCTCCTTAGACACAGCAGTGGCTCCAGGAAGAGAGGCAAGCCATTTGCCTGATAGTTCACAGCTGACCTTGTGGAGGGAGCAGAACAGCTGAGCCTAGAGAGAATCAAACCTCGGGGAGAGAGCCAAAGTCTAGAGAGCCTCAGAGTCTACAGCTGACCTTATGGAGAAAACAGTTTAGTTGAGCCCAGAGAGTAATGAGCCTCGGGAAAGAGATGAGATTCACACCAGCCTACAGCTTGTATTCGAAGATGCTGGGAACACAGAGCCTTAAGAAGAAGAGGAAGGTTGAATGTTGGCAGGCATCTTGCTCCAACATGTGGGAACAGACTTTGGTGAGCAGAGTAACTTATGGCTTATGGCCTGGTAACTGTAAGCGTCTACTCCAAATAAATATCCTTTATAAAAGCCAACAGATTTCTGGTATTTTGCATCAGCACCTCTTTGGCTGACTAATATAGGCACTGTCATCTGGGGACTTGATCAGCAGAGGCTTAGAATTTCTGGAATCAGTTTCTGGTTTCTCTGTGCCCAAAAATTCAGTCCTCAGTTTTCTTTCTCATCTAGCATTTTGCTATAAGCTGCAAAGAGAAGCCAATCTGCATTCTCCAAGTTTACTTTGGAAAATTCTTCAACTAAATGCACAGATGTAGCAGTTTGGCGTTGTTTATGAATTCCAAAAATAGTTATTGGATTATGTTTGTAAACTGGTTTGTCAGAGGCATCATGTTTAATTAATTGAATTATGATAAGGACTTTGGACCATATCAATACGGCATTGAGTTCCCACCCCTTGATGGCAGGGAGTCAAAGAGAAAATAAATGGCAAAGGACAGAGTTGGGAGTTTTGAGCTGGAACCCTGGGCAATAAACACACAGAGAAGCTTGGTCTTGAGGAAAGAGAAAAGGCTCCAGGAAGAGAAAAAAGCTGTTTGCCTGATGGTCTACACCTGGACTTGTGGAGACAACAGAGAAGCTGAGCCCAGAGAGAAGCAAGCTCCAGGAAGAGAGGAACCCAGGAAGCCTAAACCCTGGCAGATTCAGCAGCCATCTTGCCCCAACACGTGGCAACAGACTTTGGTGAGGGAAGTAAATTATGCTTTATGTTCTCATTACTGTAAGCTTCTACCCCAAATAAATACCCTTTATAAGCACCAATAGATTTCTGGTTAGGCTGATGTTGGCATCGTAGAATGAGTTAAGCAATGTCTTGCCCACTTCTTTTTTTTTTTGGAAGAGTTTAAGCAGGACTTCTGTTTGTTCTTTCTGGAATGATTGGTAGAATTCACATGTGAAGCCATCTGGTCCTGGGCTTTTCTTATTTGGGAGATTTTTGAAGACTAATTCAATCTCATTAGTTGTGATTGGTCTGTTGTGTTCATCAATTTCTTCTTTCATCAAATTAGGCTGCTTATGTGTTTCTAGAAATGTGTCCATTTCATCTAAGTTATCCATTCCATTGGCATACAATTTTTCAAAGTATACTTTTATGACAATCTTTATTTTTGTGGGTTTGATGGTGATAGCTTCTCATTTTTCATTTGTTAGTCTATCTAAATGATTGTCAGTTTTATTAATCTTTTCAAAGAACTTTTGGTTTTGTTAATTTTTTCTAGTGTTTTTTTTCTCAATTTCATTTAGCTCTAATGTTTATTTCCTTCTTTCTGCTTGATTTGGGACTAGTTTGCTATTCTTTTTCTAGTTCCTCCAGGTGTGCACTTAGATCTTTAAATTTTACTCTTTTTCTCTTTTTTAATATAAGCATTTATGGCTATAAACTTCACTCTCAAAACAGGTTTTGCTGCATCCCATAGGTTTAATATGTTGTGTTCTTATTTTCTTTCATTTCAGGTTAGTTACTTATCTTCTTGGCAATTTCCTCCTTGACCCACTGATTGTCTAAGAGTATGATGTTTAACTTCCAAAACTTTGTCTCTATTCTGGTTCTCTGTCCCTTACTGATTTCCAGCTTCATTCCATTGTGGTTAGAGAAATTACTTGGTATAATTTAATCTTTCTGAATTTGTTGAGATTGGTACTGGGACCTAGCATGTAGTCTATCCTGGAGAATGATCGATGTGCACTTGAGAAGAATTTATATCCCACTGTATTTGATGTAATGTTCTCTATTCATCTAATAGGTGTAGATCCTGTAACGTCTTTTTCAAGATCTGTTTCTTTATTGACCCTACATCAGCATAATCTGTCTAATAGTGATCATGGTGTATTAAAAGCCCCACTATAATTGTAGAGGCATCTATTTCTACACATAGTTTTTCTAATATTTGTTTCCTCTTTTTGGGGTACCCTGGTAAGGTGCATAAATGTTTTTGATTGTTCTTTCTTCTTTATAGATTACCTCTTTTACTAATATATATTGTCTCTCTTTGTCCCTTATAATAATTTTGCATTTAAAGTCTATTTTATCCTATATTAGGAAAGCTACTATCATACTTTCTTGGTTATTGTTTGCATATAAAATCATTTTCCAACCATTCACTTGCAGCCTCCTTGTGACCCTGGGTCTAAGTTGAGTAAACAGCATACAGATGGGTCATATTTCCTTATCTATTCTGTCAATTTGTGTTTCTTGATTACAGAGTTTAAACCATTATCATTCAATGTTATTACTGTCTAAGCATTAGTTACATTAACCATATTTTCTTTAGGCTTATATGTGTCATATTTTATTTTTTTTTCTCTTTATATCTATTTATTATGCTTATAAACTTCCTTTCTAAACTCTCTTTCAACCCTCACTCTCCTGTTTTTTTTTCCTTTCAACCTGCAGAACTCCATTTAGTATTTATTGAAGGGCAGGCTTCTTGTTGACCAACACTGTTAATTTCTGTTTATTTGTGAATATTTTGAACTCTCCCTCGTTTTTTGAATGCCAACTGCAGGAATCCATCCTGCAAAGGCTTGCCGGGATCTGTCTAGCAGAGCTCATGAAGGCACAATGAAATTACTATGAGCACAGAGATTGAAAAATGTCAGGTGGAGAACAGCTGAAGAAGCTATCCTGATAAAACAGACCTTCGTTTTTGTATACTGATTATTCAGAAGAAAAACTATTTATAAACTTTTAGTAAAAGAGACCGATGATTTAAGAAACTTTTGCGAAAGAACAAATTTTTAACTTTTTTTTTCAGTATGCTATTTGATACTAAAGCCTTTAAAACTTTATAGATAAACCCATTACATCCTACTCAACTCTGATGATAAAAATTCCTTTTCTGTACATTTTGCACTTTCTGTATTCATTCAGGCTTTGTCCTACATTTTGCTCTTTCTTAATAACCAGTCATTTTATCTTAGGACAAAATTACTTTCTTTTTCCTTAATAGTAAATTCACATTCTATATACCTTCTATACATAAGTAACCAAAATGATTTTGGAAAATGTTTTCAAGCAAACCTTTTACAACAACCAATTACCATCAACACTAAACAAATTTGTTAAAATAATATTCAATTTGGTCATAAATATTTTTTATCGTTTTCAATTATTATCCATATTTATTTATTAATATAAGTGCTTACTTAATTTTTGGCCATTTCAATTGAGTTCTTTTATTAATTTTCATTTATCAATTTAACATTACCATTTGGAACTAACAAAATATACAATGACACTGAACAAACATACAAACATAAAACGAGTTACAATACATCAATAGAAACATACATCTTTTTTTTACTACTTTTGAGAATTTTTTTTTATAACTGTACTGCCAAGTTTTCCTACTCTTCCAGCAGTTTAAATTTGTTAGTCCCCACCAGCCCATAGCCACATTATCATATAGGCAGTAGGGGGTTTATAGAGTGGCTGCTGGAAAGTTTTCCTTATCTTAGTTAACCTTTTGGCCAAATGTTTTCTTACAAGCATGATCTCATTGATTAGGGCTTTATTCAACATTCAACACTTCTGCCCATTTAGAGTAGCCTTTTTGGTATTCTAGTTGTCAAACACTAAAGTGAGCTGTTGCAACAATAGTTTTTACAAGAACTTTTCAATCCCGGGGGCACATTTGATAGCCATTAGCAATGCAGTCTAAAGTCCCTTTAGTAAAGGGACTGTGAAGTTCATTTTCATTAATACTTATCCTCAGCTCTTTAAAGACTGTATATGGAAGTGATTCATGCTGTGGTTGTCCATTTTGGAGAGTTACAGGAAAGGCATGACATTTTCCTAGCTTTCCAGCTTATTTTAAGCATTTTTTCATAGCAGGGCGAGGTGTCTGAGTTTCAAAGAAGACTGAGGGTGGAGGAGGAGGAAGTGGGAGTAAATTCTCTTCTTCCTTAGGAATTGTGAATTTTTTAAGAGGAACTGGGGAAGGAGGCAGAGGAGGAGGAGGAAGCGGGGCTTTCTCTTTGTCTAAAGCTAAGGGACTTTCAAATAGTGACTCCTCTGGAGGAGTAGTAGGCCAGGAAGGGGTGTAAAGTAGGCATAAAGTTGTTTTTACTAGGCTCCAGGTTATAAGAACAGAGGTGGGAATTTTCTCTCCCTGTTCATATTTTCTTTTTAGATTTCTTCTTCCTTGCTCCCATAAATTTGAGTCTAATATTCCCCTGTTGGGAAACCATTGGCAGAAATTTTGGACTAACTTTAATAAAGTGAATAGTTGAGTTTCTTTTATCGTATTAGCTGCCTTTAGTAATTTCTGAATGATTTTAACAAAAACTTTTTCTTCTTTCAAGATTGCTGAACCCATGATGAAATAGATAATACCCCTGACTGAATTCTTGACATGTAGGCAACTACCTGAGCAGGAGTTGCTGTTCCCTTACCTTTTGGATGATGAGTTATCCAGATTAATTTAGTCCCTTGTCATGCCAGTTGTGCCGCTGGTCTGAATCACGTCGGGGTTACCACTTGCAGGAATCTGTCCTGCAAAATCTTGAAGGGATCTGTCTAGCAGAGCCCATGATGGCACAATGAAATTACTCTGAACATGGAGGTTGAGGTATGTCAGGGGGAGAACAGCTGAAGAAGCTATCCTGATAAACAGACTTTCTTTTTTGTATACTGATTATTCAGAAGAAAAACTCTTTATAAACTTTTAGTAAAACCGACCAATGACTTAAGAATCTTTGAGAAAGGACAAATTTTTTATTTTGTATCAGTATACTCTTTGATACTAAAGTCTTTAAAACTTTATAGATAAACCCATCAGATCTTACTTAATTCTTCCTACAAAAAACTTTGTGTCAGTATTATATCTCATACTAAAGCCTTTAAAACTTTATAGATAAACCCATTACATCCTACTCAACTCTGATCACAAAAATTCCTTTTCTCTGCACCATTTGCACTTTCTGTATTCATTCAGACTTTGTCCCACATTTTGCTCTTTCTTAATAAGCAGTCATTTTATCTTAGGACAAAATCCAGCTTTGCTGGATACAGAATTCGTGGCTGACAGTTGTTTGTTCGTTTTTTAAAGCACCTTAAATATGTCATACCACTATCTTCTCACCTGCATGGTTTCAAATGAGAAATCAGCACTTAATTGATCAAACTTCCCTTATATGTGATGGACCTCTTTTTTCTTGCTGTTTTCAGTATTCTTTCTTTGTCTTGAACATTTGATGATTTGATAAGTATATGTCTCGAGGTAGGCCTTTTAGGATTTATACTGTTTGGCGTGAGGTGCACATCCTAGACATATACATTGATGTTCCTCAAAAATTTGGGAAACTTTCAGCCATTTTCTCCTCCAACACTCCTTCTGCCCCCTTTCCTTTCTCATTCTGGGATGCCTGTTATGCATATGTTTGTGCATTTCATGTTTTCATTCAATTCCCTGAGTTCCTGCTGATTTTTTCTATCTTTTTATCTATGTGTTCTACTATCTGTCTGATTTCAGATGTACTATATTTGACATCACTAATTCTTTCTTCTGCCTGCTCAAAACTGCTATTATGTGCTTCCAGCATACTTTTGATTTCTTGCATTGTACCATTCATCCCCATCAGATCTGTTAGGTTGTTATGTATATTTGTGATTTCTTCAGTATATTTCCCCAGTTTCTTCTTAATATCCTTTATTTCTTCCTTCAATTCATTAAGTTGAGTCATGATGTTTGTTTGGGCATCCTTTACTAGTTGTTCCATGCTCTGTATGTCCTTTTTGTTGTTGTTGTTGTTGTTGCTGTTTTTGCTTGTTCTTTAGGCTGAGCTAAGTCTGCCTGATTTTTAGTATGACTTATAATTTTTTATTGGTATTTAGGCACCTGTTAATCTTGATGGGCTTATTCAGATGGCTAGCTTCTCTTTCTACACTAGGGTTTATTTTATTTTGTTTTGTGTTATGTTTCCTTTTTGACACTTGATTCTACTCATTCTATATCCTTGTAGTTGTCTCTGTTCCCATGAAAAATTATTAAGACCATAGAAAAGGAAAGAGAGAAGAAAAAAAAAGAATAGTAGAAATAATTTTAAAAAGATAGAAGAGGAACCATAAAAGAGCCAGGAAAATAAATAAGTAATAAGAGTGAGAAATCTTAAAAACAAATAGAAAGGGAAAAGAATTAAAAATTTGGAATAAAAAAATGAAACAGAAAGAAAATAGAATAAAATAAAAGACATAGAGATGAGAAGAGAAGAAAAGAAAGAAAAAAGAAATACAAAAAGAGGGGGAAAGACCAAACTAGGGTAGGTGAAATGAAAGAAAAGAAATGGAACAGGGAAAAATGAAAAAATTAAAAGAAATATGGAAATGGGAGAAAAACTAAGGAAATGAAAAACAAGAAACAAAGAAAGAGAAAAGACAACAAACAAACAAACAAAAAAAACACTAGAAAAAAACAGTCTTCCCTCTTAGGACCCTAGGAACCATCTCAGGCTGCTGGTGCTCGTCAATCAATCACCCTGCTTAATTCAGCTTTAATGAACAAATTAAAGAATAATAAAATAAAATAAATATAATAAAAATTAGCAGACTGAAAAACCTAAAACAGAAAAAAAATTGTCAGTTTATAAGTTCCCTGTCATAGTGTGCTGGGTACTTGACAACCCAGTGGGCCACCCTCTGGAACCTTTCTCTTAGGAGGCATCAGGATTTGATTCAGGGACCTCCTATATGTGAGGCAGGCATTTTTCCATTGAGCTACACCCACTCCACAGGGGAATTTGGCATCTGAAAACTAATCTGTCTCTATCTGGCCATGGTCCCTCAGGTGAGTTAGGCTTCTAATAGTTTACTGGTGTCAGTTTAGGTGCCTCTTTCCACCTCCTCAATGATTTAGTTTATTTCTCTCCCATCATTGTTTGGGGTGACTACCTGCCTGATCAGATCCCCCTTCCCCTCTTCCTGGGGCCACTTTAGTGTGGCCAGTTTTCTGTGTGTGTGTGTGTATGTGTGTGAGTTTCAAAGGGGTTCAGCTGGCCAAAGTCACTGAAGAGAAGCCACTCACCACCCTCTGCCAGACCCCTCTTCCTTCCAAGGAGGGGATTTTTTTCACTACAGTTGGCTGCAGTGAGCCAGGGGTTTTACCAAGATTTTCACCTTGTTGTTGGGATATATGTGCTGTTCACAGTCACAGGGGTGAGTAATTCATGATTTTCCTTTGGCCTCTTGTTCTCTCTGTCCCTCTCCCTAGTGGCTGATGCACACCATTGGAAGGAAAACAGATCATGGGCCTGAAACAATTCTAAAACCATGCAGGACATAATTCATTATATTTCAAGGTTGGAAATCATCCATAAAATGATGCTTTCTCTGGCTTGATGGAGGGCTTGCACAAGGCTTCTCTCCCCAAACACTATGTTGAGGGCTCCAATATCTCCAAACATTGGGGTGAGGACCATGTACTCGGCTCAGCCCTCATCAAGCATAGGGGTGGCAGCCAATTGCTATACTTCATCCTCCTATAGCTTCTGGATGGCAGCCAGCCTTTCCACAAACTTCCCCCCCCCATGGATCTGAGAAGTCTGGGATGATAACACTATTCCTGAACAATGGGGCAGATGGCTTGCCCTTTTGAAGCTCTGAGACATAATCACCCTTACCACATACATGGTGGGTCCACTCTCTTGGCCTGAGACATGCCTTTAGCCTACAACTCAGCTTCCATGGTACTGCATATGAAGTCATTTTTCTTTCTATCTGCACCTTTTCTGTCCCTTTTAGTCAAGATTGGCAGTGGTTCCATTCATACAGAAATTGCAAAATTGTCAATATTGCATGTAGCACACAGAGATCTCAAACATCAGACAAGAGGACACTCACAGATCCTTTCTGGATAACTCAATTTCCAATCCTGACTTGCACTAAAATGACTAACTGGTTCCATGTTCAGTTAAATCCTCACAGGAGGCACTGTTCTCTGGGAACTCACTTTCTTGAAGGTCAGAATTTTCCAAATCATCAATTTCTGGTTTCTGTGTGCCCAGGAGTTCATTTTTCAGCGTATCCATTTCTTCTCACTTTATACTATAAGCTTCAATGAAAAGCAGGCTGCACTTTCCACATTTAGTTTGCAAATCTGCTCAGATATCTATCTGAGTTTGTCTCTTTTAATTTTTTCCTTCTGACATCAGAACACATCCTTAACAGGTTCTCTGCCACGATAAAACAAGGATCATCTTTCATCTAGTTTCATCCAGAGAAGAATTAAGAAATTCTTCTCTTGGGAAGCGGCTGTGGCTCAATCAGTAGGGCTCCTGTTTACCATATGGGAGGCCCCGGGTTCGGTTCCCAGGGCCTCCTGGTGAAGGCAAGCCTGCCAGCACAGCGTGGTTAGCTGACCCAGCGAGCACAAGCAGCAAGGGGGGGGGGGGATAAATGAATAAATAAAAAATAAAATAAAATCTTAAAAAAAAAAAAGAAATTCTTCTCTATAAATAAGAAGAACAACTATTAAAACATGACCTAGACTGTTGAAGTATCTAGTAGAAAAGCATAATTTCTAAAAAAAGTTTCCTTAGAATTATAGGAAAGTGTCTGGATAGAAGTAAATACCTAGAATTGATTTCAAGTGATTTCTTTGGAGGCAAAACAAACCTCTATGCTAGGTTGCTTCAGTGACTTTTTAAATTATGAAATATATAAAGAAAAGCAAAAAGAGGTACTTATAATTGAAATATCCATGTTACCTCCAAATGAATCTAGAAGCATAATACTGCCATTTTTACCTGAAGGCCACATAATAATCCTACTAACCTAACACCTTCCTTACCTCTAGAATTAGATATTGCTTAACTTTTTTTTGTATCATTTACCTTGTCTATTGACCATAGACAGGATTTCTTTATGGACATTCTTCATGTGCATCTCATTGGGTTGCTTTGAAGAATTAATAGGAATACTTGGTATATGGAATTTATTGGGTTGCTTTGAGTGAGTTGATCAATATGCTATTGCTAGTACTTATTCTGCCAACACAGCACATTGGAAGATAGGCTCAACTTTGAATGTCTACATAAAGACAAAAAGAAAGACAAAAGGATGTATGGTGATGATAAGGAGTTGAGGAAAATTTTAAATAGGTTCAGCTATATGTCTTTTATTTCAAATTCTTCTTGTGGGACTTTTATAAATCAGTACAGAATAACACTGTTTATAAGCTTAAAATTTTTCAGCAATCAACTAAAATAATACTTAGAAATAAGCAAAAACCTTTCTAACGAAGTCACCTTTTGAGGAGAAATGAAGATATCCAACATTAAGACCTAGCATATCTTTTTTCCAGAAAAGTTTAAAGAGTTTGGGAAGAGAAAATGGCATTCAAACAAAACTCACCAATTTTTTTTTTCATAACAAAATCCTTTGCATAAAGAGTAGGAACATTCAATCATTGGAGCCCAGGAAGAATATCTAATGACTAAGATTTCTAAATCATGGGAACTAGACTAAGCATGACTTATATTCTCTTTATAATCCAGATTCTATTTGAAGCTGTGCAGTTGAACTACAGAAAATCCACTTGGTAAGATGATTATTTCATTTGGTAGTTCAAGCAACATGCAAGGAATAGTCAATGTCCCAGTATAAGAGTAATGTAGTTTTATAAGTTATAATTTTTACTGTTTATTTTATAGTTAATTATGTAACCCTGGACACCTTCAGGAACAATTTTAGTGATGCAAATACAGATTATGATTTGACTTGTTTGGATATAGAAATTATTGCACCTCCCTTTAAACTGTTGCTCTGAGTATTTGGCTTCCCATTATTTGTGTTAACAGAAGGTGAGTGACAGGTAACATTTGTACCTTTATTTTAGAGAATTTTCTGCTAAAGATGGTAGGAGCAATTAGAAAGTACATATTATTACTAGTACTAGTAGTGAGGGAAACAGGAATTCAAAAGGAAGAAAGAAATTGACTGAACATTAGGAAAATGTCCAGCTTTTCAATGAAGAAAGAATGAAAATACTGAGAAAAAAAAATTGAAGCAGAAGCAGAAAAACCTATATTGTGAATAATGTTTCCTCTCTACCAGTATTCTACCTATGTGATAGATGAAATTTTATTTTTACTCTGTTGTAAAGATAACTAATTATTAAACAAAGTTAAATACAGTCCTAGTTGTTGGATTTTTTTTGACATATTTGTGCATAAAGGACAAGTCGGATAGTCTGTGACAGGGAAATTATGCTGAGCTGGGTTTGGAATTTCAAATAGTAAGAAAACTTATCAGATCTTTTGTTAGAAAGTAAACAAAGTATTGAATAAGAAAAAGTGCTTCACATGCTAACAAAGTAGTGTGAAGACCCTAATCAGAAGAACAAATATGCTCCTTCTGTATTGCCCAGCATGACTACACTTTTAGGCCCAAACCCTCACCCCACTCCTACCTCAAGCAAATAAGCTTAACTAAAATCTCCAAACAGGTCTCTAGATCTTTGGAAAGATCTCAAAATTGGAAATTGTTTTTCTCTTATCTCTATTCCCTTTTTAAACTGCCTTTCTTTCCTATAATGCTTATAACTGTAATTATTTCATCTACCCAATATTTTACTTATATCCTGCTTTAAACCATTAAATATATTTCTTTTATTCATTCCATGATTATTTAATGAGTGTTGGGTGATGAATATTAGCATGTATTAGACAAAAAATAAAAAAAAAGAGTAACTTTTTATTGTGCCCCTTCCATGAACTGCAGGTCAGTTTCATATATTTATAAACATATTTTTCACAACTGTCCTAGGAGCTAGATATTATTATCCCCCAAATACTCAAGAGAAATGTGATGATCTGAGAAAATATAATATATGCAAAAAATTAGATGAGAAAGTGATAATTAGAATTCAAAATTAATTATAAGTAAGTATTTTCTAATATTTCAAGGAAGAGTATAAGACAGTCACTCTGCACTTGAGAAGTTTGAGGTTATTCAAATTAAGCACTGATGGAATTTACTATGGCATAGGTTATGCTTGAAAGAGTTTATGAGTCAGAGACAATGCTATGTGTGTAGCATTTTGCTAAGTGTATTGTCAAGTGAAGTATAGGTTGTTTTTTAACCTTGACTCTATCAATAATTAGCTCTAAGGTCTTGGGCTAATTATTTAATTTCTCTATGCCTCATTTTACTCTTTTGTGAACAGTGTTAAGTAATATTTGCTTCAGAGAGATATTAGGAGGGAAAGAAAGTTAATACCTATAAGATGTTTAGAAGAGTATTAAGTAGGCAGAATTGCTTAAAATGGTATGCCAGTATAAGAATTTTTAGAACTGTTAGTGTTTAGTGGAGTTAAATAACTTACAGAAGTCATATACATATTCCAAGCAAAGCCAGAATATTGACCCGGGCAACTTCACTTCATTATATTCATAAGGTGTTGATGCTTTAACTTTAGCAATGTTAGCTAGCTTAAGGGTTATGCAATATCCTATTTGAAAACACTTAAAAAACGTGGAGACTAAATCCATCATTTCTGTGATGGTGAACCTAAGGGCAAGTGGTTACAAGTTCCTAAATTGAGGAAATAGCTGCACAAGAGAAAGAATCATGATCTCTTTTACCCTAGTCCGTTATTACTTCAGAAGGATTACTTGTAACTGTAATTGCATTACTCATTTTTGAGAGTCTGAGAAGATTCAGTGCTTTTTATTCATTTATGCTAGCCATGACTTTCTTCCTTTTTATAGGGAGGCTACAAAGGTAGGAGAGAGATAAGAGTTTGTAGTTTTGTTATAGGGTAAAGAATTTGGCTTAATTTTATCCATTTTCATCTGCATATCAAAATTAGAATGTCTGAAATGGATCAATGCCATTGATTGTGGTGGTTTCATGGTTTTGAATGAAATAATTAGGCTATTATGAAAAAATGGGCATTTTAACATTAAATTTATTGTGGCTTTAGTTCTACATTTTTTCTAAGTTTCAGGTTTGGGCTCTGGATTGCAGATCTAATATGCTAGATGCTAGTTAGGTATTCTATATCTACTTAACTCTGGGAAACCTCAAGTAATTTTTATCTCTGTAGTGTATTAATACTCTTGTCAGAACACAAACCAAGCATAGTACCGTATTCATTTACATAGTGTTTTATTATTTTTATAGTTCACCTCGAATTTTTTTAAAAATTTGGAACTCAGAACTCACTGTTTTTGTTAAGGAGGAATATATTTCTCTACAGTTTAGATGAAGAAAACATTGTTAAATGAAATGAAGATGCTTGTGGAGCTCACATCCAAAATTGATGGATGAATCAAGAATAGAAAGTAGGGATCATCTTCAGTCTAAAACAAAGGAGCTAGGAAATTGATGGCAATTTATACATAATGAATCACTAGTTTATAGGTCATATGAAATCAAAAGGGAGTAAATCAAGTGGAGAAAAAAATCATCCTCTGTGGCCTTAGGAATATAGAAAACTGTAGTCTCCCTATATTATTTATTAATATTACTTAGTTAAATCATAAGATCAAATTTAGCTAGATGGATATTCAATTTATAACAATAAATGCAAACAATGTTTCTTTGGGTTTGTTTGAGTTCTTTAGTAACCTAAGTTTCTTCAGAAGCTTAATTTCAGGTGTTAACCATAATTTGCTCTTTTTATATTAAGGGGAGGGATTAGGGGCAGAACAATTGAGGTGCGTTTTATTTCCTGGCACATGATTAAAATAATGTTTTCCTTTTATGTCCTTTTAAATGAATAGACAATTACTCTAAGAGTTGTCCAAAATAATATCTTAAATATTATTTTAAAATAAAAGTATTCTTTTCACTTATAGGTATGAAAATATTTACATAATATAGCTGGAGATATATTAAGAAGACTAACACCTTACTCTTATCAATGGCTTGTTGATAAGCTAATTCTAAATCTTAAAACCAAACCATAGAAATTAATTGTTTTTTAGGCCCCATGTTCATTGCAATGGAAATTTTTAATTTGAGGTTGACATGGTTAACTTAATCTGTTAATGAAAAAGATGAGGAACTAATTTAAAAATGAATCAATGAGAAAAGATACCTACACAATTAAGGCAGAATATGTATCACAAATTATTAGGAAAGGTGATAAGTATTAATGATGCAGATTGTGGTAAATTTTCCAGTAAAAACAATTACACAATGTTTTTAAACTTTCTATGTCATTTTTCCATCAGTGTTGAGACTCAAACTAAGCTAACAGAAACACTGATAAGCCTCAAATTTATTGGCTATGTTTTCATAAAATAAATCATGTTGGTTTAATAAATTTGCTGAATGATGAAGAGATCAAAGTACATTTTTAACAAATCAATTTTATTGATACATATTAATAAAGCATAGATTCATCCAAAGTGTATAATCAATGGTATTCAGTATAATCACATAGTTGTGCATTGATCACTCCAATCATTTTAGAGCATTTTCATTATTGAAATAATAATTATAAAAAATACAAACAAACAAGATTCAAAGTACAATTATTCATTTGATAGTTTGATTTTCATTAAAATCCCTTCTTTTTAATATGAGGGCATTTGACTAGTAGAACTCAGTTTTCTTCCTGCTAAAAATGATTGCAAATTGCTACAATTTCATTTTCTATATGGGAAAAATGTGTTATGGGGTAATGTTCTTAACAACTGTTAGAAAAATAATTTGGTAGAACTAATATTTTTATACTAATATCAAACATTATTTCTATGGTTATAAATCAAAGGTCATTTATTGAATTTAGGTTACAACCATATTGTGACAAAATCCAGACAGGTTTCCCAATTTACAGAAATAACTTAATGTCAGGAATTAAGTGAGTGCTACACAAATTCATACATTGTGTATAATTAAATATTTGAATCCAGTTGGCAATTCTTTGTCTGTCCAAAAACTTTTCCCACAAACTTTCCAGAAAATTTTCTCTTTATTATGCAGTGTCAGGCTCCTAGGTATGTTGGAAAAAGCCTATATAGATAATATAGAGATAATATATTGGCTTTTTCTATCCTGATAATAGAATAGAAAATAGATAGATAATAGATAGATAATAAAATAGATAGATAATAGAATACAGAAATGCAGGCCCCATTTCAAACCATTGACAGTAAATTGACTTAAAAATATGATATGTGGAGTCAAGGGCATAACCAAAAATGTAAACTGCCTTATGCTTCTTTTTGTTTCAACTAGTTTTATTCTGTGTTTTAAGTATATGACCATAATTGAAATGTTTGTAGAAATAAATATACTTCTGTTATAAAATGCCAGCATTTTACTGTCACAAATAATTAAGAAAAAAGTAAACAAGCAAGAAAAATTTAGTCAAATTGTATTTGCTTTTTGCAGATATTTTTCCTTCCATTTATCAAATATATATCATTTCATTAATTTTTCATTTAATTTTTACATAATTTTTTAGATAGCACATATTATACTGGTGAGCATAGTTAAAAGTTTGCATTTCCTTTTAAATTGTTAATCAAAAGTATTGCAAGAATTATACTTGTATCATTAACAAATTTTGAGATTGTAACATATCAAGAGCTACATCTTTCTAAGTACCTAATTTTATATTAAATGGAATTGGGCAATGTTTGCCGCTAAATACTATTTTTTAAAAGATTTCAATTTTATGAATGTATACATATATTTTTATTAATGTCAAGATTTAACATAATGCTCAGGGAAAAATCATGGAATCTTCATGATTTTTATTAAATATTAGATTTTTATTTTCTGAAACATTAGAATCATGCCATCCATAGTTTCATGATATGTATGTTACCAGACAAATTATCCATAAACTTTTCTGATGTTGATTTATTAATTATATCTTTTCAGCCAACTGTTATGAATTTTTATAGCACTGGACCATGGAAAAAAGAAATAATGTCACTCTGTTTATTTTCTTGGGACTTTCCCAAAACAGAGCACATAGAAATACTCAGTTTTGTATTCTTTTTAATATGTTACATTGCTATTTGGATGGGAAACTTGATCATAATGATTTCTATCTCATGCACTCAATTAACTGACCAAACCATGTATTTTTTGCTTAATCACCTTTCACTCTGCGACCTTTGCTACACATGCACAGTGACACCCAAATTAATGACTTACTTACTGGCAGAAAGGAAGAACATTTTGTATAGTAACTGCATGATACAGCTGTTTTTTATTCACCTTCTTGGAGGCACTGAGTTGTTTATCCAAAGTTTGCCACATCTATATTTCTCATTCTCCTTGCACTTCTTACAATGTAACATTTAAATTTCCATAAATTTCTGGGGGCTATTACCTCTTCTCTTGTACTTGCATAGATCTGTGTGAATACCTTGACAAATATAATACAGCACAAGTGAACTCCTATAAATTCCAAGAATAGATATTAAAAATGTGCAATTGCACCTTGCTCTCTTAGGTTCTTGCTCTTGACACCTAGCTGACATACTGTGCAGAAACCCAAACTAGTCCATAGAGAGAGGCCATATGGAGAGGCCACATGAGGGTTTTCATGACCCTTAGCTGAACTGAAGTCCCTGTCCATAACCAACATCAACTTGCAGACACATGAGTGAATATCCCTCCAGGTGATTTCATCTTCCAGATAGTGATTCACCCTCAGCCTTTGAATCTTCCACTTGAGTCCACACATATCTTGGAGCATAACCAGGCTGTCCCCTTTATATCCTATTTAAATTCCTGATCTACTGAATCCATGAACGTATTAATTGGTTATTTTACATCACTCAGTTTGGAGTTGTTATACAGCCACAATATCAACAACAATTTGCACTCAGTGATAGCATCAGTGAGATTGACCCTGGTGAGGGAATTATCTTGTTAATTCCTTACAATTATCTTCTTTTGTGCAACCTTGGCCATTTTATTCTTGAACCACCATGTAAGAATTTGGGTGACTGATATAAAATGATGAATAATATCTAGAGAACTTATAATCTTGCCTATCATTGTTGAGAAACTTCTCTGCAATGAACACCCTTTGGTGACCATTTGTAAGGTTAAAATAATGACACACTTTGTCCAGTAAGTCAATCTACATACATTATTACCACATGCCCTTATCACTTAACCTTCCACCATATGCTTTCCAAATCTGACTCCCCAGTGAAATTACTACCAACTTCCATGAATTGGAATAGATCCATCTCTTACTCTAAACAAAGTAGATAGCCACAAGTCACTGGTTGAGGTTTGCTCACTGAGGGAATATTCCTTAACTCCCGTCTCTTTAGGAACATTTACGTTTAGAGCTTTAATGCTACAGCATACCACTTTCAGTTGGCACCATATTTTCATGTAGAACTAAATGTAAATAAACATAATTGTATATTTCCTCTTCAGTCAACTCCCCATTAGGCCAGATGTTGACTGTGGGATAGAAGACAATCTTTCAAGATTCTCATGCAATGTTCTTGTGGCTATAAGACCTCTCATACAATGTTCTTGTGCCTATTCAAACCCAGCCTCTATGTTACCCTTTTAAATAGACTGTGCACTGATGCTAAATAACCCCCAAACTTTGGTGGAAAAGAATACACTGAGATCACAATGATCAGTTCATACAATATAAATATTTGATGTCCTTGTTTAGATGCTCATTCTCCATCACACATTTATATCAGGTTGTAAAAATTTGATATTGTTTATGAATTCCAAAAATAGATATTGTATTATGTTTGTAAACTGGTCTGTTCTTCTGTGCATATTAGATTATATTGGATTCAGAGATTTCACTTTTATTTGATTAAATAATGATTAAGGCTTTGATTGGTCCATGTCAGTAGTACAATGGGTCCCTGCCCCCTTGGTAGGTGGGACTCACAGAAAAACCACACAATAGAGACAGGAGATTGGAGTTTTGATATGGGAGCCTGGGAAGTAAATGCACAGAGAAGGAGATAGGTGAAGAAAAAGAGAAGGCTCCATTAGAGACAGCAGAGGCCCTGGGAAGATAGATGAGCTCTTCACCTGATAATTTATAGCTGGCCTTGTGGAGAGAGTGGAGCAGCTGAGTCCAAAGAAAAATGAGCCCCGGTAGAGATATGAGACTTATCCCAGTCTACAGCTGATTGTGGAAGAAGTTGGGGCCACTGAACCTTAAGAGGAAGAGGAAGCCTGAATCTTTGCAGACGTCTGCAGCCATGTTGCTCCAATACGTGACAACAGACATTGGTGAGGAAAGTAAATTTTGCTTTATGGCCTGGTAACAGTAAGATTCTACCCCAAATAAATACCTTTTATAAAAGCCAACAGATTTCTGGTATTTTGCATCAGTACCCCTTTAACTGACTAATATACATGTCAAGAGATTTTTTAAAAATCAATATGTGAATAATTATATGCAGAGAATCTTAAAGCTTTGCTGTAAAATCTTAGGCATGCACATGATGTGTCTCCTAAAGTTGATTTTCAGAGGCTCTATATACTTTCCTATTTAGATCTCCAATTTGCAAAGTGGGTTTCACTGCAGCCTAAGCATGTAGAACTATATTTTGCATTGAGATCCATTTAAAATCAGTTATATACCAGATCACCAACTCAAATAGTGTATATGTTGCCTCTAAAGTTCAAAAGGTACATCAAGTTTTGAGCTTACTTTTCAGAGATAGCTATAGCAACTTTAGCTTGGGGGAAGTATACTGACATACTCTATGACACTGTATCCCTATACACTAATAGAAATTTTTCAGTCAGCTTACCCATCTGGAACAGGAGCTCCTTTTGAAGTCATCACCTAGTTATTTAACAAATATTCTATGTCAGTGTGCAAGGTCTATCCATCTTCTTATAAGATTAAATCAGTGAATTTAATGGAGTGTTTTATAGAAATTAATACCCCTGCATAGTTTAAGTTATAATGGTGAATGCAATCTCTGCATTTCCCTTGGAGAGTCAATATTGTTTTTGGCAACAATATTCTGATAGGAACATACTTTTCCATAGGCTTATACTTGAGTATTTTATTGATTAAGAAGCCAATGTGAACCGTCCACCAGTCATCATGGATGTCTATTTTAATTATAACTTTGGAAATGAAGAATAAAATAGAGTGGAACTATACAACCATTGGATCCCCTATAAATAGAATTGGGCTACCACATGTTTAACAGTTAGTTGCTGCCACTTGGTTCTGACACTCAGAAACCAATCATTTCTACTGAAATAAAGGAGTTCATTTTTGGAACCATGTCTCATAATCAGTTACTGCTGTATGGAAATTTTATTCACATCCTCCCTTAAACTTCTTATTTCAATATCTGCTACCATTACCAAGATCTAACCCATCAGAGTTATGAACTAAATTTTAATGATTAACATAGGAGCTAGGGGAAATAGAAAATGTGTCCTATTCTGCAACTAGACAATGCATGTTAAAATGTACAGCAGCAACAAAAATAAAAGTTCAACAATGTGTGGAAATGCTGAAATGAGAAAAAATTAAATTTTATTCTATATTAAAGATAAGGAAAGAGGGGAAATTAAAAATAAACAATGCACCAAGGTAGGACAAATAAAAAGCTAAAACAAGAAAATTGAAACATATCCAAACGTGTAATCACAATTAATATATAGTCTTTCTCTTAAAATACAATGATTATCAGACGTGATAAAAAAATACAGCAGTTTTTTTGTCTGTTTGATTTTGAGGGACTGGGGATTGACCCTGGGACCTCCTATGCAGAAGGCCGGCACACAACCACCGAGCCACATCAGCTCCTCTGTGTTGGCTTCCTCGTCTGTGTTCATTGAGGGAGGCAGGCGCTCAACTACTTGAGCCACATCTGCTCCCTCACAGCAGTTTATTTTTAAAAAGATGAATCTAAACCAGAAAGATTATGAATGGATGAAGAAAAAGTATAAAGATTTATTAGGTAAGTATTAAGTAAAAGAAAGCTAGGACATGTACTCATGCAAGAAAAAAAGATTTAAAAAACTATAACAATTAGTATTTTGATAAATTTTGATGAAATTTCAGCATGCTAGGAATTTATAAACATTTCTAAACATATATTTATAGCTTACAAACTTCATGAGACCTAAGTGTGACACCCAGCTCACTTGAATGAGAGATTCTAGAGTATGTATTCTATTTAAGTGAACACAGGCAACTTTGAAAAAAACATATTCTATGATGTATTTTTTTTTTCAGATTTCAAATATGCATTACATAAACCACTTCATCTGACAACAATGCAATTAAATTAAAATTTTAAAAATAATGAAACTACAACAGAGTAAACCTCAATGTGAAATATGGGCTACAGATAGTATAATTGATAAAGTTGTTTCATCATTTGTATCAAAACTACCATACTAATACAAAGTGTTAATTATATAGAAACTGTGTGTGTGGAAAGAGAGGTTATATAGGGATCCTTTACTCCTTGTATGATTTTTCTGTAAACCAATACTATCTCTAAAAAATAAAATGAATTTTAGTAATTAAAAAATGCTATCAACAAAATTAAAAACAAACAGAAAATTCAAAAAGAAAGTAATGTTTACGAAACTCCTGGCAGAACAATGATTTAGAAAAGGGATAAAATCTTTAATTAGAGACCATATAGAAATCAGCAACAAAAGTAAAACCTTCAAAATATGCTCAATATGAAAAACAGCATCCACAAAAGAAGAAATAACTGAATAGCACATGAAATTTTTTCATCACTCCTATTAAAGATACAAATTTAAGCAATGAAGTATCATTTTTTGCCTAACTAATTGACAATGACTAAAACAAAGACTGCTGGTTGGGTTCCAGGAAAATGGAGGCTTTAATCCACTAATGCTAAAAAGTAAAAATGTCTCCTGCTTTCTAGCATGACAGAAAAACAATGTGTAGTCAAAGTCATAAAACTGTGTATAGTTTTTTTTTTTTTTTGCCAGTTGCTGCACTGCCTTTTATGCTGTAGAAATAATCTCTCAATTTAACACAATCATTTTTTACAGATTTGTTGAGATGTATATAGTTTTTAATCATGAACTCCACCAAGAAAATTAATCAGAAATATTTTCTATGATTTGTGTATGTCAATATTATTCATATGGTATTTATAATTTAAAAACAGAAAACAATAATAAACATTATGTGAATATTATACAGCAACTGAAAATGATGCCACAGAAAAATAGTTAATCATATATGACTTAGTGAGAGAAAACATACTATTGAAACAGTTAATTTTCAATTGGTTTTTATTAGTACATAGAAAAACAATTGGTTTTGATTTTTTAATATTGACCTTGTATTTAACAACTTTTCCAATTTAACTTAGCAATGCTAATTTTTTTTTTACAAAATTAACTGAAAAGGAAATTGAAAAGCTTATATTTTTGTTATTTCTATGTACACAGTCATGCTATCTGCAAATAAATATAGGTTTTACTCTTCTTTGATGAGTTCTACACCTTTTATCTTTTTTATTTTACTTCTTGCAATATCTAATACAAAGATGAATAACTAAGAATAATGGACAGAAAAATAACAATAAGATTAGTAAAAATTTAAACAAAGTCAAATTTAAAAGCATGTATCAAAAAGATCATATTAAAAATTAAGTAATTGAAAGAAGAAACAAGTACTGCTTGTTTAGGCTTATGCAAACTTTTGCTTTAAGTTAAAATATTATAACTTTTATTTGGCCAAATATCAGGACAAAGACATCTAGGTGGGCAGAGCATGCATAGAAGATAGGGGGACTGCTGAAATACCAGACAGATATCAAAGCAGCCAAATCTGGAATCTTCTCTGATACCCCAGAGAAGAGCAAAGTTGCATAAATGAAGCTGATTTTCAGTACTACCTTGCTTTTCTGTGATTTGATGATTTTTGTGCATCAGCCAGCAGATGAAGATACTAGACAGAACAAGTTTAAAAAAGAATGTGGAGTAGTTAAAAATCTCAGGCATTACTGGCAGAATGTAAATTGCTATAGCCAATAACCTACTTTGGATAACAATTGGCTAAAATCATGCATACAATGTCATATGTCCTAGAAATCCATGGGGAATGAAATATGGAATAGAGTGGACTTACTGGTATTCTACTATAGACTTATTGTGCTTCTAGCAATGGAGGAATTGATGTGGAGACAGTGGCCACTGGAGGTACTGAAGCAGGGAGAGGGAAAAAGTGGTGTGATATGGGGGCACTTTCAGAACATGGAATTGTCCTGAATGTCATTGCAACAACAGATACAGGCCATTATGTATCCTGCCATAACCTACAGAATTGAGTAGAAGAGACCATAAACTACAATGTAAATTATAACCCATTCTTAGTGGCAAAGCTCTAAAATGTGTTCATCAATTGCAATGAATATACCACACTAATGAAAGAAGTTGTTAATATGGGGAAAAGTGGGAGGTGTGGGGAGTGGGGCATATGGGAATCCCTTATATTTTTTACATAACATTTTATGTAATCTAAGTATCTTTTAGGAAAAAAAAAATTATAAAAGCAAAAAAAAAAAAACAAGATATAGATAGATGATAGATAGATAGCAGATTAACAGAATAATATAATAAATGTGACAAAATATTAAAAGTTGGTAAATCTGGGTATGAGATATACTGGAGTTCTTCGAATTGGTTTTATATTATTTTTGCAATTGGCCTGTAAGTTTGAAATTATTTTAAAATAAAAAGTTTATTTTTAAATGCAAAAAAAAAAAAAAGAGATTAATGACAAAAATCAGGACAGTAGTTAGTTATCTTTGGTAAATAGAGGAAGAAATTCAGTAGTAATGTAATGCAATGTTGCAATTCATTAGTAATTGTGCTAATGTTCTATGTCTTAACCTGGATGGTGACATGGGATTATTTATTTTGTGAAAATTCTCTCAGGGTAACTTATTTCATGCAGTTTCTACAGGTAAACTCAATTTCAATAAAAGCCCTGTGAAATAAAATTAGTTGAAAATGTATTAAAATAATGGATTATTGGAGGAATATTTATTAGATTTAAAGGTTACATTTGAAATAATCAGAGGCTCAGATTAAGAAGAAAAGCATATAACGTTGGAAGCTAAAAATTATCTGTAGTATACATAAAGAGAAAGAGAAGACAAATAATATATGAAATAAATGAACAAAATAGAAAATAGAAAAGAAACATTTAATATAAAATCACTACAGTAACAGTAATATATGGCAGCTTCTTAACACTTCATGGCTGTTATACATTTATCAAGAATATATGCTTCTCTCTTAGAGAAAACTTAGAGTTAACATCATGATCAATGTTGAGAAGTTATTAGCATTTTGCTCAATATCAGGAAGAAGTCAAGTACCATTTCTATTCATCAATGTTGGAGGTTCTAGGCAGACTATTATGCTAAGCAGTAGAGATAAAATGTATAATATTTGGAAAAGAAAAAATAAAACTGTTATTTACAGTTGATGTGAATGTCTACACAGGAAAAGACCTGCAGCTATACATAAGAATTATGAAATGACTAGTTGCAGTTTGTAGATGTAGAGCTAATATCCTAAATTCAACTTCCTTTGTAGGTACTAGCTGTCATCAGAAAATAAATCTTGGCAAGTACAATTTATTATTATATAAAATACCAAGGAGGAAATACCATAAAATGTATAAAAAATTGCATACATATTTTGAAAGATATTATAGAAGGCCTAAGGAAGTGGGGAGGTAGTGTACTTTATCTTAGATAGGGAGAAATATTATATAAAAGTCATTAACTTCCAAATTGTTTTAGAGATTCAGGGAAATTTCAGTGACTATCCTAGCAATATTTCTAATGGAAACTTAGAGCATATTCTTCATGTATAGAGAATATCAACAGGCACTAAATCCATGACAATCTTGAAGGATAAAAAGAGGGAAAGTGGATTGGCCTTCAAAGATAACATAATTTATTATGTACTATATGAATGAAAGCCTTGTGATACAAAAACACAGGTAGAAAAAAAAATCCCATATTAAAAAATAAGCTCAGGAATAAACTCATGCATGAAATTTGACATATGTGATACAGAAAATTGCAGAATGGTAATAGAATAATGACTATTCAATTATTGGTGCTGGAATAAGTCTCTATCCATTAGGAAAAAGATGGAAACTGTATCCTCAATTCTCAATAAACATAAATTCATTTCCAGATGGATAGTTTACTTAAAAGTAAAGGCAAACATATTTGTAAAGGAATTATGATTGAATATGTATATATAAATCCTGTTAATATTGTGAAAGAATCTTTCAATAAAACTTAAAATATTTGTAAAGAAAAAAAAGAAATTTCATTGTATTCAAATTAGAAACTGTGTTTATTAAAAATCCATTATAAGGAGAAGGAAAAAAAATCCCTAAACAGGAAACTAAATTTTCCTTGGGTAAGATAGTGTACATTAAGATAATAACATATCTGGTAAGATGTTGTAACATTAAATGATAAAATGGTAGGGTAAAATATATATAAATTATAAAAACATACACGGTTTATATATGTAAAAACATAAACATCAAGTATGAGATTATTCTAAAATGTTGAAAGTAATTATCACTGGAAACAAGAAAGCAATTAATTTTTGTTTGCTTTTCTGTCTTTTAAGTTTGTTGACAAAACATTATGCCTGAAAAAATAGTTTGAAAAGATGTATATACAATATGAAACAAATTTTGTTTTATTGATCTGTACATATATCATATACATTTAAAGTGTTTACATTTAACTTTTTGGCTAGTACATTTTATATTTTAAACACGGGTTATTTTAAAGAATTCAGAACAGAAATACATATTTGGATTTTTTTCACTTTGGGGAAGTAAAAACTCCCTGGAATCCATGTCCTTCCTGTTTGAGGATTAAGTCTAGAAAGATCCAGGAGAGGCCCTGGTATGTGGACAAGGACAGCAAAAGAGCAACTCAGAAGGGATCCCAGGAAAGAACTTCTTCTCTCTAAAGAGGAAAAATGACTGTGACAACATAGGCTAAACTAATGGCTGTGTCTAGAAGAAAAATATAATTATATCTAAAAAATGTCTTCCTTATTATGATTGTAGCGAGGTGACTGGGACAGAAAAAAAAATACCCAAGAAGAGTTTTCAAGTTCATTTTTGGAAGCATATCAAATCTCATATCCTGGTTTGCTTTGGTGACTTGGATTATTGTTTTAGATTTGTCTTGAATATTATTCAAGCTTTTAAATAATTAAATCTAATATATATAAAAAAAGATTTATAATTGAAATATCCCTGTAACCTTCACATGAATTAAGAAGTAGAGCACCGGCTTTATCGCCAAAGCCAATATATGGCCATTACTGATCTTAATTTTCCTCTTTGCCCAGAATGAGCTATTCCTCAGACTTTTATTGATAATCTCTTTCTTGTGTGGTGATCTTAGACAGAGTTATATTATGGATTTTCATAGTTTCCATCTTACTGGTTGCCTTGAAAATTGAATAAGAACTCTAAGTATATGGACACAATACACATTTGCTATTACTAATTCTACTCACACATCACATTGGAAGTCAAGTCCAACTTTGGATGCAGATGTGGAAGAAGAAAAGATGGACAAAGCGATGTGTGGAAATGATAAGAAGTTGGAGAGGAATTAAAATACATTCCGCTGTATTTTTTCCAAAGTGTATTGATAGGAGTTTTGTAACCCACATAGTATGAGACTAAGTTTCCAATTTTTAATTTTCTAAGTTTTATGATTTTTCAGGAAATCTATTAAAATGATGATATTTAGAAGTAAATAAAACCCTTTCAAATGCTCTCAGAGAATACAATTAAAGCCACTTTTTGAGGAGAGATGACCATTATATAACATCATGGCCAAAGCCATTATTTTAGACTCAGTCAGTTTAAAAAGATTAAAAGAAGAGGACCTCAAAACAAAAGACTCACAAATTTGTTTTCATAACCCAGTTCTTTGCATAAAGAGCAGAAACATTCTATGGTGTGGCCCAGGAGGAATGTCTAATGACTAAGATGCCTAAATCACGTGCACCTGAGCTAATTGTGGCTCACATACTCTTTATAAACTAGATTTATTTTAGCAATGCAATAGTACTGATTACTTGGAAGTAAAGGAAGTCCACTTCGTGAGTTCAATATTTGGGAAGGTATTCCAAGCAGCATGCAAAGAAAAACTTTTCCCTAGAATAAAAAAATGTAACTTTAGCATTTATATTTAATACAATATTTTGTTTACTTGTGTGCCTGGTCACCTCTACTAATAATTTTAGGGAAGCAAATACAGTTTGAGATTTGACTTTTTTTTTATGTGCAAATTATCCCATTGTATTTGAAGTATTTGTGGTATTTTGAGTATATTTGAGGGAACACTGAGTGACAGGTGCCAGCTGTTTCTATAATTGTACAAGTGTTTCTTCTAAGAAAGGTAGTAGGAATTATAATGGGCATATTATTAATAGCAATAATGGTTAAGGAAATATGAATTCAAGAAAGATGAAATAATTTTAGCAGTAGGAGAATGGCCAGCATTTCAATGAGGAAAGTGAGAAAACACGGAAAAGGAAAGCATAAAATGAACCCACAATAATTAAAGTGGAAGCAGAAGATCCTGTATGGTGAATTTTGCCTAATTCCTTCCCAAAGCCTGCCTGAGTAGGCAATATGCTGAATTTAATTTTACCTCCATTGTAAATATAACTGATGTTAAGCAGTAAAAGTTCAAACCAGGCAAAGTTTCAAATTTTTGTAGTTATTTGTTTTGATATTAAAACAACAATAGATTCAAAAAGTTGCTCATTTAGTATGTAATAGGGTATCTTAAACAGAGAAGCAGAACAGTCAGTGACAGGGAAATGATGCTTAGCGGTGTGGGAAATTCAAATAAGAAGGGCAATTTTCCAGGACTTTTTTAGTAGGTCAATCAAGTATCGATTAAGAAAAAGTGATACACATGTTACCAAAGTAGTGCCAAAACCCTAAACAAAAGAACAAATAATCACCCTGTAATATTGACTACAGTGATCACCCTCAAACACTGACAAATAAACTTATCCAAAGACTCCAAACAGGTGAGTGACTAAAGATCAAATGAAAGCCTCTCAAATTGGAATTTACATTTACCTTATTTCTATTGATTTCCTTGCCTGATATTCTTCACTGTAATGATTATGATGGTAATGATTTTAGTAATTCAATATTTTATTTATGCACAGCATTAAAACATTAAAATTTATTTCTTTTATTCATTCTGCAATATGTACTAGTGTTGGTTATATGCGTAGTAGCATATATCATACATAAAGAGAGCAGAGATAAAAAATAGGAATAATTTTTCCTTGAGCCCCTACCATGTACTAGGTGATAGTTGCATACATTTAACATTATTTCTCAAAACAGCTCTTGGAGGTAATTATCCCCAACTAACTAACAGCAATATGATGATCTGAGAAGAGGTGGTTAGAATTCAAAATTAAATTTGCATAAGTACTTCCCAATATTTCAAGGAACAGTGTCAGTCATTCTGCCCTTGAGGAGTTTGAGATCATTCAAATTAAGCATTTATAGAATTTTCTATGGCATAAATTAAAGATCAAAATATTTTAGTCAGTGAGGTTCTATATCATTAATAAAACCTTCAGATAGATATTGGTTATATAAGTGTGGGTTAGGAAGCATGCTAAATGTAAACCATTTACCTAAGTGTATTGCAATATGAGGTATAGTTTTTAATTTTGACTCTAGCACTTATTAGCTCTATAGCCATGGGCTAATTACTTAGTTTGTGTATGCCTGAGTTTGCTTGTGTATAATATAAATTCGTGGATAATATATTCTTCATAGGGGTATTGGGAAGAATAAAAATGTTAATACGTATAAGGTGTTTAGAAGTATGTTAAACACATGGAATTACTCGAAATTGTTTGTTAATGTCAGATATTAGATCTACTAATGTTTTGTTTAATTTAGTTAGTAAAAATTTTACTGATGTTATATGCATAGTCATAACAAAGTCAGAATGTAAACCCAAGCAGTTTCATATCATTATGTTTATAGATTTTGGGAAACTTTAACAATGGTTAATAGCCTAAGGGTCATGCAATATCTTAATTGAAAAGTATCTTATAAATTCTGGAGAGTCGATCCAAAATTTTGTTGATGACAAACCTTAGAGCTAGTGGTTACCAGTTCCTAGAGGGAGAAGAAAGCTGGACTAGAGGAAGATTCATGATCCCTTTTCTCCTAATTCATTGTTCTTACATTGGAACTATCTGTTGTTGTAAAAGCATTGCTCACATTTGAGAGCATAAGTTTCAGTGCTTTTTTATTCTCTATTAGAAAATTGTGGGTTTATAGGAAATAATACATAAAAAAACAGGATTCCCTTATATCACCCCACCACCAACACCTTGTATTGGTGTGGAACATTTGTTACAATTGATGATGGTACATTTTTGTAATTGTACTATTAAATAAAGTCCATGATTTAACTTAGGATTCACTGTTTGTGTATGCAGTTCCACGGATCTATTTTTGGTTTTAATTCTGTTACCATATATACAGTCTATCATTTCCCTTTTTAGTTATATTCAGATATATATTTCAGTGCTGTTAATTGTGTTCACAATGTTGTGCTACCATCACCATCATCCATTATCAAAATATTTATTGGTGTATATATATTTCAGTGCTTTTTATGTATGATAGGTATACATTTTTTATTACTTTTTATAAGTTGGCTACACATGGGGAGAGAGGAATAGGGCACATTTGTAGCTTACATTTAAGTATTATTCACCTTTTTATAGCCTTAGAGAATCTGTGTTAATTAACTATCAACTTTTCATCTATATATCAAAAGAAGAATGCCTGAAATAGTGCAAGACTAATCATTGTGGATATTACATGCTTTTGCATGTAATAATTAGGTAATTATGAAAAAATGTGTCTTAACATTAAATTTTTTGTTAATTTGCTCTACATTTTTATTAATTGGGGTTTTAGACTAAGAAAAATCTGGTGCCCAGGACTTGTTTGTTAAGGGCGAGTTGGGTATTCAGTATATACTTATTCCAGGAAAGCCTCAAGTAATTTTTATTTCTCTAAAGTACTATTACTTTAGTGTGAACAATAAACTGAACATAGTAACATATCCATTTACATAGTATTTTATTTTTCTCAAATATCTCCCTTATCTAATCTTAAATATGAAACCCATAATTTACTCACTGATTTAGTTAATGGAGTATTTATGTCTCTAGATTTTAGAAGTAAATATTGTTTGAAGGAAATGAAGAAACTTATAGTGTTCATATCTAAAAACAATGGCTGTGTCAAGAAGATAAAGTAAGGACACTCTCTATCTAAAATGAAGGACTTAGAAATTACGTTGCAGTTTATTCATTGTGAATCATTAGTTTATGGGGAGAATGAAATTAATGTAATAAAAGCATCATCTTTGGCCCTGGGAATGTAGAAAACTAGAGTTTCATGTACTTATCAAATTGGTTAAAAAGGGGGAATATATTTAATTAGTATAGAAATTAAGTATGTATCAATAACTGCAGAAAGAATGTGTTTTTGTTCTTTCTTTTTTTGGCTTTCCCTGAGTACTCTAGCAATCTTAGAAATTTCAGCGACTAAACCATCTGGATAAAACTGCCTCATGTGCCTTCTTAGCTTTAACTACTGCTTTATTCTGTGGTTCATTTAAACATATGATTTTAATTGGAACACCTGAATAAATAAGTATACATATGTTATAAAGTGCCAAATTCTTACTGTCACAAACAACTAAAAAAGGTGAACAAGCTGAGCAATAAAAAAAAATTAATCAAATCAATTGCATTGGCATCTTGCAGAGAGATTTTTCTTGTAGTTATTAAATATATATACATATAATTATACTAATCTTACATTATTTTTACCTTATTCTAAAATTATTTTAAATTATCCTATATTTTTTGGTGACCACTGTTAAAACTTGACATTTGCTTCTATATCACTAAACAAAAATATATATCTTTAATGAATCGTCTTTTTATTATGATATAGAGCTGACTTTTCCAAGTTATTAGTTGTATATTGCATTGGAATTAGAATGTTAACTACCTAATAATATTATTTAAAGTTGTTAATTGATCAATTGAGCACATTCATTTCTATTAATGTGAAGAATGAATACAATGCTCTGAAAGATTTGTGGATATCATCATGATATTAATCAGAAAATATGCTTTTATTAAAGATCAAAATTTTGAAACTGTATCAATAAACATAATTTCATAATATATGTACTATCATCACTATTCTCCATAAATATTTCTGATACTGACTTATGAATTAGGTATTTTCAAGTGACTGCTTTGTACTTTTTTGGCAGTGGATCATGGAAAAGAGGAATAATTTCTCAGTGTTTATTCTCTTAGGACTTTCCCAAAACAAACACATAGAGATACTCTGTTTTGTATTATTTTTATTTTGTTACATTGTTATTTGGATGGGAAACTTGCTCCTAATGATCTGGATTTCATGCAGTCAGTTAATTGTCCAAACCATGTATTTCTTCCTTAATTACCTCTCAGTCTGTACCATTTGCTACACATCCACAGTAACATCCAAACTAATAACTGACTTACTGGCAGAGAGGATAATTTCATATTAGTAATTGCATGATATGGCTGTTTTTCATTCATTCCTTGGAGGCACTGAGATCTTTATCCTCACATAGCGGTCATATCCTATGACCGCTATGTGGCCATCTGCAAGTCCCTGCACTACACCGTCATCATGAGCAGGTGGAGGTGTAACACCATCATCATAGCTTGTTATTCTGGAGGATTGGTTGACTCTGCCAGTCAGTTTCTTCTCACCATTTCTTACTCTTCTGTGGTCCCAATGAGACAGATCACTATTTCTCAGATGTGTTTCCTTTGCTGATACATACAGAATTGGTCTCATCGTAATTGTGAATTCAGGTCTGATTGCTTTGGTGTCTTTTGTGATTTTGATGGTATCTTTTTTCCTGATATTATACACCATCAGGGCTTTTACCCTGCAGAAAGCCATAGCAAAACTCTTTCTACTTGTGGTTCTCACCTCACAGTTGTGGTGCTATTCTTTGTGCCTGTTTTCTTCATTTACATTAGACATTTTCAAGAAGATAAAATGTTTGCTCTTCTTTACACCATCATTGTCCCTATGTTCAATCCTCTGATTTACACTCTTGGAAATTTGGAAATGAAGAATGCCTTGAGAAAAGTGTGTTGCCATTGATGATTTTCTGAAGAGGAGTAACTTTTGAAAGGCATTTCGGGTTTTCACTTTAGGACTTGTAAAATGGGTGTTTATTCAACTCTGACCCCTAATATTGATCAGAGATGATATACAAAGTGTTGTCGTTAGTATTTTACCAGACTTCATTCTTGGTTAATTTTGATTTATTTTCTTATGTTTGTGGTTTCTCCACATTCCTCACATACCTGCTTCAAGTCATGATCATCATTCTTTAACATTTTATTTTTACAGGATAAAGAAATAATGTCTCTCTCTTCCTGGAGCCTTCTTAGCAAAAACTGACAGGACGCCATCCAGTAGAGGAGAAATGTAATTTTTAGACTCCTAGTCATAGGACCACAGAACAGAGGTTAGAAGTGTGTATTTTTTAGATGATTCCAAAAGATGAATAAGTAGAACTTTTAACCACTTTGGCTACACAGGAGCCATTAACACTCCCTTATATTTATTGAAACTCCATAATAAAACAATAACTTCTTTTTCTTGCCAATGAACAAGATGAATCTACAAAGATTATTATGCATAATGAGAAACACAACATCCCCATTGCCTTTGTAGACATATGTGGATACTGTTAATCAAATTGTTATTTTCTCTTTTATTTTGGTTACAGTTCCACTTGAATAACCTTCAACATCAAGAGACTAAATTTAACTAACCCAAAAATGCTTCATATGAAAAAATAATAAGGGAAAGTTTAATTAGTTCATGTATATATACATATACTGTCATTTTGAAAGTATTTACAAACAACATGCAAGAAAAATTCTTTACCTTAGAGTAAGAGAAATGTTTTTTTCCTGAATTTATAATTTACCTAATATTTAATCATGTGACTTTATGCAACTATAGGAGTAAATTTAGGGATGCAAAGACAGATTGTGGTTTTTCTCAATTGGATATGCATATTATTCTACTTGTTTTTACATTTTTGCTCTGAATATATGACCTCCCTTTTTTCGTGGTATCACTGGTTGAAAGACAGGTGCCAGTATTCCTTTTATTTGTACAAGGTTTTTATCTATGAATGGTAGGTAGAATTAGAAAATGCCTATCTCTGTTACCACTAATAGTTAAGGAAATATTAATTCAAGAAGCTGAAAGATATACTGTGAAAATTAGGAGAAAATTCATCATTTCAATGAAGAAAAAGAGAAAACACTGAGATGGAAATCATAGACATGGGCCCACAATAATTAAATTGAAAGCAGAAGAATCTGCATGGTGAATTATATCTTTCCTTTCCATATCCTGCCTACATATGTGATATTTTCTGAATTTATTTTTTACTCCATTGTAAAGGTAAATGATTATTAAACAGTTAAAGTAAAATGCAGACATGGTCTCTGAATTCTATATTCATTTGTTTTGAGATTAAGATAATTATAAAAATTTAAGGGGTTGCCTATTGAGGTCGTGATGTGGTGTTCATAACTGACAATATGTACAGTCAGAAATAGGGAAATGATGCATAGATGGTAGGAATTTCAAAGAAGAAAACATTATTAGGTGTTTTGGTAGAAAGTCAATAAAATATTGATTGTAACTGGCTCACATGCTAGCAAAGTAGGGAGTAGACTAAAATCAAAAGAAACAACAACCTTGATTATATGTAACTTATGAAAAATAAACAACCAAAGACTCCATATAGGTCACTAAATATCAAACGGAAGTGATGGAGTTTCAATTAAAGGCCATGGCAACTGACAAAAAAGAAGGTCACCTTGGAATGTAGGAAACAAGCCCTCTGGTCTCATGCTAATAGGAGCTGGGTGGGGAAACATCGTGAGCTTGTAAGATTTACAATGTCTGTGAATTTCAGGAAGGAAAAGAGGAACTGAGCCACTAACTTTTAAGACTTGCTCATTTTAGTAAAATGTAAACTGTCAAGTATCTATTGCCTTTTTATATGTACATATATATTTTCTTTGTTCTAAAGCCAAAATAAAAGTCACACCTTAGGAGGTGGCTGGGCTCTTCTCTGCATATCGGATGGAGGGTCCCCTGATCCCAGTTTTTCTACTCTGTCTTATTCTTTCTTTCTCATCTGCGGCACCATTTTCACGGACCCTGTTCCTGACCGCCAACATATGGTGCCCAACGTGGGGCTCTGAAAATGAAACTTTTCTTTCAGTCAGTGTGCGGACCAAGGAGCTCCTGAGAGTGGTTTTAAAAGAAAGAGAAAAGGTAAGCTTCATCCTTGGAATCATCAGGGTAATGGGTAATCAGCAGTCGAACTTTGAAGAGTTCTCTAGAGTGTTAAAAACTTTATTAAAATGCACCGTTTTAACTATTAAATCCTCGGCTTTTGAGGAAATTTTTTTTCTTGTACAGAAACATTGTTATTGGTTTCAGCTGCAAGGGCAGGATATTTTAAACCTGGAACAATGGAAGTTATTGATGAAAGCCTTAAGAAGAGCTCATCAAGAGTGAGAAATAATTCCCCTTCATATATGGTCTTTGTGTAGTCTTATTTCTGTTGCTCTTGAACCTTTACAATTAGATGAGGATGAAGATTGTGAACAGGATAGTGCTATTGCTGGCCCAATAGCAGAACAAGCTAATGGTGATTTTGATGAAAATATACATGAGGGGTTTAGTGAACAGGCAAGAACAGATAGACTCATGTCTAATAGAAAGAAGGAAAGGAAAGAGGAAGTTCATGGGGCTTTTCCAGTAGTCACTATACTGTCTGCTCCAAATTATGATTTATTGTCTTTTGAACCAGCATCTGCACCTCCTAAGGTATCTGCTGATCCATTTTTTACAACATTTGATGACCCTCCTAAAGTTTCTGTTTTTGTGCCAGCACCATCCTCCTCAATTATGAACAGTATAGCACAGGGAAGTAGAGAAGGAGATTCAGAGGCTATGCAACTCCTTTCTACTTTTCCAGTAACAGTAACTCAACTTCCAGCAGATGATGACAATCCCCAAGGGGGTGTACAGTATGTGCATGCTCCTATGCCTTTTAAAACTATCAAAGAATTAAAACAAGTATGCACTCAATATGGTGTTAATTCTTCGTATACTCAAGGATTGGTGCAAGGAATGGCACAAGCACACAGATTAATACCCTGGGACTGGGATTTGTTAGCTCGAGCTGTTCTTAATCCAGCAGAATTTTTACAATTTAAAACTTGGTGGGCTGATGAAGCTAATGTTGTAGCATGACAAAATCAACAGCAAAATCCACCAGTGCCTATTACTACTGAACAAATATTAGGAATAGGTCAATGGGCTGGGGTTCCTTGCCAAGCTCAATATGATGATATTGCCATTGTACATGTTCGATTGTGCTGCCTAGCTGCCTGGCGATGAATTGTCACCCCTGGACAGGCTGTACAATCATTTTCAAAAATTGTTCAAGAAAATACTGAACCTTACGTTGAATTTGTAGCTAGGCTGGCAGATGTAGTCAACAAGACAGTAACTCAGCCTGACCTTAAAGAGATGCTTATTCTGATGTTGACTTTTGATAATGCTAATAGTGAGTGTAAAAAGGCTTTGCGTCCAATAAAGGCAAATGGAGGTACTTTACAGGATTATATAAGGGCATGCCAAGACATTGGGTCTAATACATATAACATGACCCATCTTGCAGCCGCTATAAAGGGATATAGTCCTATGATTAATAATTTAAATTCCTTTAAATGTGGGAAACCAGGTCATATGAAAAAAGACTGCTGAGCCAAAAATGGTGTAAGAGCGCCACCTAGCAGCAATAATAGATCAATACCGACTCACGTATGTCCTATATGTCAGAAAGGGTTGCACTGGGCCAAGGAATGCCATTCTAAATATCATAAAAATGGCAGTCTCATTAATAAGTCAGGAAACTTCCAAGCGGGCCTCGCTCAAGGCTCTCAGACAAACAATATGAGCACATTTCCCAGCCTTGCTCATACCTACCCAGTCAGCAACGGAGCAGTTCACTTTGGCCTATAACAGAACTTAAGGCAGTTACCAAAGGCAGTGCAGCTGTCGATCTTCCCTCACTTGGCTCATTAAGCCTTCACTTGGTATACAAAAAATAAGGACAGGAATTAAAGGGCCTATCCCAAAAAACAATGTAGGTTTCATTATTGGCCGTAGCAGTCTTATGACCCAAGGTGTTTTGGTGCAAACAGGGATCATTAACTCCAATTTTGATGGAGAAATTTGTTTATTGGTACAAACTTTAAATCCCTATCAAATTGAATCAGGAGATAGCATAGCTCAACTTCTTTTGTTACTGTATCATAAACCTCCTTTAAAATGTGCAGAAGAATTTGGTTCCAATGGGCATAAAGTTTTTTGGCAAACAGCAATTGGAGAGGAAAGGCCTGAAATTACCATAAAAATAAATGGAAAGATATTTTTAGGATTGGTGGATACTGGGGCTGATGTCTCTATTATTGCTAAACGATATTGGCCACAAGCTTGGACTTTGCAGAAGGTGCCTACAGTTTTCACTGGCGTTGGCACAATGACGGATGTTTATCAGAGTATTCAGATATTTAAGGTAGAAGGTCCAGAAGGACAAGAGGCCACTATGCAACCTTATGTTGCAGATGTAGGACTTAATTTATGGGGAAGAGACTTATTATACCAATGGGGAGCTTATTTGAATATTCCTCATGTTTCTGATACAGCTAAACATCTTATTACTCACATGCAATATGCTCCCCCTTCCCAACCTGAAATGCGACTTACTGGAGACTACCCTGGCCTAGGATATTCAAATTTAGAGTAGGGGCTACTGTTACAAAGGGCTTCGCATTGCCTTTAAAATGGCTAACAAACAAACCTATCTGGGTAGAACAGTGGCCCCTTCCGAAAGAAAAATTGGAAGCCCTGAAAGAATTAGTGCAGGAGCAGTTAATGGCAGGGCATATTGAGCTCTCTACTATTCCGTGGAATTCTCCAGTTTTTGTAATTAAAAAGAAATCTGGCAAATGGCGCATGTTAACTGATTTGCATGAAATTAACAAAGTTATTCAACCTATGGGATCTTTACAGCCTGGTTTGCCATCCCCAGCTATGATCCCACAAAATTGGCATATTATAATTATTGATTTAAAAGATTGTTTCTTTAATATTCCTCTTAAACCAAATGATAGAGAAAAATTTGCATTTACTATTACTTTTATTAATCATTCAGCTCCTATGGAACGATATCAGTGGAAAGTTTTACCTCAGGGAATGATGAACAGTCCTACATTATGTCAATCCTTTGTTCACATTCCATTACAAATTTTATGAAAACAATTTCCTAAGGGTATGATTATTCATTATATGGATGACATTCTTTTTGCCACTGAGCAATCTTCAGAGCTGAAACAATTATTTCAGCTGGTTAAAGAAATTCTTCCTCAACATGGGTTGCAAATAGCAGAAGAAAAAATTCAAAAACATGTTCCTTTTCAATATTTAGGTCATACTATTAATAGAAATATTATAACTCCCCAAAAGGTCCAGTTTCGAACTGATAATTTATGTACTTTAAATTATTTTCAGAAATTACTGGGTGAAATTAATTGGGTATGACCTATTTTAGGAATTCCAACTTATGCTTTAACTAATCTTTTCAATACTCTAACAGGAGAGCCTGACTTAAATAGCCCTCGCCATTTTAAGCCCAGAAGCAAAAGAGGAGTTAAAATGGTTGGAAAAAAGAGTGCAAAATAGCCAACTAACAATGATAAATGTAAATCTTCCAATTTCTCTTTTAATATTTCCATCTTGCCATTCCCCTACTGGGATACTTTGGCAAGAGGAGGGCATAATAGAATGGATATTCCTACCCAACAAAGATACAAAAAAACTTCATACTTATCCTGAAAAAATCTCAGCAATAATATCAAAAGGCCGTATTCGCCTGAGACAGCTTATGGCTAGAGATCCTGATAAAATCATATTAGACCTTACAAAGCAGGAGCTTTCTCAGCTCTGGCAGTTCAGTAACTCTTGGCAAGTGGCCTTAGCAGATTTTATTGGAACAATTGACAATCACTTTCCAAATTCAAAATCTTTACAGTTTTTAAAACGTACTTCATGGGTTCTTCCTAAGGTTGTCAAACAACAACCACTCTCTGCTGCTCCAACTTACTACACTGATGGCAGCAGTAATGGAAATGCAGGCTATTTAGGCCCAACTACAAAATCTTGGAAAACACCTTACTTATCTGCCCAAAAGGTAGATCTTATGGCTGTTATTCAATTGCTAATTGATGTTTCTGAGCCATTAAATATTGTGTCTGATTCTGCTTATGTTTGTCATGTTGTTTGTCATTTAGAAACAGGTCAAATAACTCCAGCTTCTGAATTAGAAGTTCTTTTCCTACAATTACAAAAAACTGTTCATGAACAATCTAATCCAATCTACATTACTCATATTCATTCCCATTCTCAACTTCCTGGCCCTATGGCTTCACAAAATGATTTAGTAGATAAACTTATAGCTCATAAAGAATCTGCTACTGATTATCATAAACTTACACATACTAATGCTTCTGGCTTACACTTAACAGTAAAAGAAAGTAAGAGTATTGTTAGACAATGACCTACTTGTGGACCCATAAATGCCCCCACTTTCTCTCCAGGAACTAATCCCCGTGGAGAACATCCTAATGAAATTTGGCAAATGGATGTCATGCATGTGCCCTCTTTCGGCCGCCTTCAGTATGTGCATGTGACAGTGGATACATATTCTAACTTTATTTGGGCAACTGCTCAAGCTGGTGAAAAGGCCTCACATGTACGTTCTCATTTATTACATTGTTTTGCTGTAATGGGCCTACCAGCACAGCTAAAAACTTATAATGGGCCTGCCTATCTTAGTCAATCTTTCAAAAAATTTTGCAGTTACTGGAATATTAAACATGTTACAGGAATTCCATATAACCCTCAGGGACAAGCGATAGTAGAAAAAATTAATCACTTATTAAAATTAATGTTGCAAAAACAAAAAGGGGGAGATGGAGGAGAATTTGCTAAAGACAAACTATCTAAAGCATTGCTTACCTTAAATTTTCTTAATAGACAACAAATTTCTAATACCACAGCAGCAGAAAGACATTGAGAGGTTAAGAAAAAAGGGAATGAAAATGAAAAATGTGGACAACCGATATACTGGAAAAATGAAACAACCAATAAATGGGAAAAAGGAGAGGTAAAATTTTGGGGCTGAGGTTTTGCTCTTATCATTACAGAAACAGGAGAAGAGCAGTGGATCCCCTCCAGAAGAATCAAGCCTAGAGTTGAAGATGCTGCTAAGACTTAAACTATGGACATGGTGGTTTTACATTGGATTAATTATAGGTAAAATATTAGGGCAAGGTAAGATACCATATCATAATTAGACTTATTGGGCATACATAACCAACTCACCTTTTCTAGAGCTGTTGTCTTAGAGTGATGAGTCTTACCCAATTTATCTTAATCAATCTCATGACAGACTACTTAATTACAAATGGTATATTTGTCATGGGCTTACAGAGGTTGTGTTGTTTAATGATTCCTATGGAATTGTAAAGGATTGGGCCTTATAGAGATGCCAAAACCTATTAAAAACACAACCATATCTTGGTTCATTAATAATTCAACCATAATTACAAATGACAGTAATCCTTATTTCTGGAAGTTTGGTAATACAGCATTTACTAACAGCCCAATAATTTGGAAAAATCAAGGAAGATATATCCCACAACCATGGGACACTAAACTTAACAAAACTCAAAGTTATTTGTGGAAATTATTTTGGGGAACTGGTCCAATTTTTGTAAGGCAAGGCAGCAAAACTGATATTACTATTTGAAAAAGAAAATCAACTCAATTTCTTACAGTATGTGTACGAGATCCTATAGTTATATCATTGGAACAGTAACTTTTGGTGAAAGGAACATTAATTTCTCTTTATTTACATGTCTTAAGAATTCATATTTGCAGGAAAATCAAACTCTTTTTATAGCAAGAAGAAGAAAAGGACTATGGTTACCAGTTCAGATGACCAGACATTGGTAGCAGTCTCCAGAATCCCAGTTACTGTGGAATTTCCTCTACCATTATTTAAAAAGAACTAAAAGACTGATTGGACTTTTAATAGCAGAAATTTTGGGACTGATTTACATCATAACTGCTGCAGCTGTAACTGGCACAGCCCTGCATCAAGGAGTACAGAATCAACAATATGTTAAGGACTGGCATAAAAATGCAAGTGAGATGTGGCATAGCCAGTCTTACATTGACATGGAACTGAATAATCATATGAATGATCTTGAAACAACTATTATACATTTGGGTAATCAAATTTATAATTTAAACTTGTTAAGAGCTCTTGAATGTGATTGGAATGAAAGTTCTATTTGTATTACTCTTTTGGCTTATAATAATAGTGAACATGATTGGGAGGAAGTGAAAAATCACTTGATTGGATATAAGCATAATGTTTCTATAAATCTTTTAGAATTGCAAAAAAGTCATTGAGCATGTATCAAACTAATTGAAAGAAACCACTGGTGCAGCCATTTCATTGGTGGAAACAAAAAACAGTTCAAATATCATTTTGGATTGGATTTGGAATTATTGTTATGTGTATTTTAATTGTTTGTATTGTCAAGGCTAAAGTAATTAGACCCAATAAATGCATTTATGTTAAGAAACTTGGCCATGAAAAACTAATTTTGCATTACTTAGTAGAAAGATTCTTCTAATAACCCCTTGATCTTAATACTAAATATCTGCACAAAAAATATTCATTTAAGGAACCTGAAGAAGCATAAATATTAATGAAATTGCCTTCCATGTAAGAGCTCAAAAGCTTGACTGGTAGTCAATGACAGGTAAGATTCTCGGAGGAGGACAACCTAAGACAGGCACAGTCACAAGAACCTATGGAAGAAGACAAGTGTGACAGGAGGTCACCTTGTATCAGCTTATATAATGGTTCCTATGAGCTTTAATTAATAAAAAAGGGGGAAATGATGGAGTTTCAATTAAAGGCCATGGCAACTGACAAAAAAGAAGGTCACCTTGGAATGTAGGAAACAAGCCCTCCAGTCTCATGCTAATAGGAGCTGGGGGGGGAAACATCGTGAGCTTGTAAGATTTATAATGTCTGTGAATTTCAGGAAGGAAAAGAGGAAGCAAGCCACTAACTTTTAAGACTTGCTCATTTTAGTAAAATGTAAACTGTCAAGTATCTATTGCCTTTGTATATATTTTCTTTGTACTAAAGCCAAAATAAAAGCCACATCTTAGGAGGTGGTGGGGCTCTTCTCTCCATATTGGATGGTGGGTCCCCTGATCCCAGTTTTTCTACTCTTTGTCTTATTCTTTCTTTCTCATCCGCGTCACCATTTTCACAGACCCTGTTCCTGACCGCCAACAGGAAGTCTCTCAAAACTGTAATCTGCATTTATTTCTAATGACTTGTACTGTTTTGCTTGCTTGTAATGATTATGATGTAATGATTTCAGTTATCCAATAATATATTTATACAATGCTTTAAACCATTAAAATTTATTTTATTTATTTTATAATTTTTTACTATGTTAGTTAAATGAGTGGTAGTATATCATTGACAAAGGAGAGATTATAGAAAAAATAAATAGAAATAATTTTTTATTGAGTCCCAACAATGCACTGGGTGACAGTTTTGTACACTTTATCTAGTTTAATTCTCACAAATGCCCTGGAGGCTGTATCGTTAACCCCATTTTATTCATGAACAATATGATGATCTCAGGAAATATATTACATGCCAGAAATAATACAGATGAGGAAAAGGTAGCCAAATTTCAAATTAGATTCTCCAATATTTCAAGGAATAATGTAACTCAGTCTCTCTTCCTTTGAGGTGTTTAGTATCATGCAAATTAAGAATGTATGAAATTTACACTGGCATAGATGAAGGTTAAAAGAATTGAGTCTGTGAAATCCCCAGTTTCCATTAACAATAGAATCATTTTTTAAATTATGTAATTGTCACTGTGTTCAATTTATAACATTTTCTTAGTTGTGTTGCCACATCAGGTATATGTTGTTTTTCAACTGGATTCTACCACTTACTAGCTCCATCACCTAGGGCTAATTATTTCATTTCTCTATGCTTCAGTGTGCTTTTTCCTAAAATGGTTTTGCAAACAATATTTCTTTCATATTGGTATTAGAAAAATTAATATTTTTAATAAGATAATAGAAAAGATTTGAGTATGTGAAATACTCAAAATTGTAAGCTAATAGTAGAGTTATTAGTACTACTGATGTTTAGTGTGGTTAAATAGCTTAAAGGTCATACACTTATTCCTAACAAAGCCAGATTATAAACCCAGGCAGATTCACATAATTATGTTAATAGATTTTATGAGACTTTATCTTTACCAATGGTAGTTAGTCCATAGGTTATACAACATCTTAATTGAAAAAATGTCTTTTTAAAACATGGAGACTAGATCTCTCACTTTGGTGATAGTGAATCTAAGAGCATGTGGTTTCATACTTTTAAAAGAGTAGAGTGTAATAGAGAAAGAATCAAGAACTTCTTTCCTTGTTCATTATTCTAATTACAAAGTGGCTTTTAGTGGCTTTAATATCATTGCTTATGTTTGAGAGCATGAGAAGATTCAATACTTTTTACTCAGATGTTAATTTTAACTTTCTTACTTTTGTTGGTTGGCTACATATGTAGAGGACTGGAACAGAATTAGTAGCTATGATCTGAGTATTATCTAATTTTTTTATGTATTTAGAGTATTTGGCTTTATTTATTATCCTATTTTCATCACTTATCAAAACTAGAATGGTTGAAATGGTGCAATGCTAATAATTGTGGATATTACCTGGCTTTGTATTAAATAATTAGTGAATTATGATAAAGTATATATTTTACCATTAAATTATTGTTGCTTCATTTCTCTATCTTTCATGATAATGAGTAGTGGTTAGTAAATATAATTCTAAAACAAATAATGAATAGCCACAACACCAAAGTACGCACATGAGCACTGGATTCACAATTCTGGTTTCCAGTTCTGATTTCTAAGTGCTCATTATGTACTTTGTATATACTTAATCCAGTGATTTTTACCTCTCTAATATACTATTACTCTTGTCTGATCATCAAACTGAATATAGTACCATATTCATTTAAATAGTTTATTCTTTCCAAAGTTCTCCTTTTTCTACTTTTAAATTTGAAACTCAGAACTCACTCACTGATTAAGGGGAATGTATGTCTATATTTCAAATGAAAATATTTTCAAAGGAAATGAAGTCTCTTGCAGAGTTCACTTCTAAAATGGATGGCTGAGTCAGGAATAGAAAGTCAGGATTCTCTCCAGTCTAAAATTACAGAGCCAAATAATGGGCAGTTTATACATAGGGAATCATTGGATTATGGGGAAAAGGAAATCAAAAGAGAATTCCAAGAATGGAAGTTAAACATCAACTTTGGTCTTGAGAAAAGAGGAAACCAGGATTTCATACATTTATTTATTTAAACACTTTGGTTAGAATGTCAGAATATATTTAATTAGTAGGAGTATTAATTTTGTATCAATAAATGCAGCCAGATGTTTGTTTGCCTTTGCCTGTTTATTCTCATAACCTTAATTTCTTCTAAAGCTTAATTTTATGTGAATATATTATTTTTTTATTTTATTCAGGTGGATTTTTATTTACATGAACATAATTAAAATAATGATTTTGTGTCTCTTCAAATTAACAAACAAAATAGATGAGTTGTCCTAATATTTAAAATTATATCTTAAATTTAAAATATTGTTTTCACTTATTAATAAAAATATATTTAAATAGTATAACTGAAGGTATGTTAATAAGCCTTACTACTCAGTGAATTGTCTTTAATATATATTAAATCTTTAAATTGCACCATTCAAATAAATACATTGTTTTAAACCTCATCTTCATTGGAATGGAATTTTTATTTCAAGATTGACATGGTTAACAAACTGTAAAATATTGAAATGAGGAAGCTATCTAAAGTGAATTGATGAGGAAAGATAGCTACATTAGTGCAAAAAATGCATCACCAATTATCCAAGTTTAAAGAAATTTGATAAATATTAATGATGAAATTTGAGGTCAAAATTTATAGTGAAAACAATTGCACTATGTATTTACCAATTCAGTGTTATTTTTCCATAAGCGTGAGATCAAACCAAGTTAGCAGAAGCACTACTGAACCTCAATTAATTAACTATATTTGCAAATATCATATCATGTGGTTTAATAAAATGTATTCGCAATGATGTATAATTTCAAACTACATTTATTCATTTGATACTGGATTTTAAATTAAAAGCCCTTATATTTTGAATGAGGGGTTTTAACTAATGATCCTCAAAGTTTACTTCCTGCTGATAATGATATTATGATGCTGCAATTTCATTTTCTCTATGAGTGTCAACTTTATTGGTCTGTGCTTTCAACAACTGTTGGACTACAGATTTGGGATAACGCTAATATTTTGATATTAAAATCAGACTTTAAATTATCTTTGGTTAATAAAGCATGGCTTTTTTTTCACTTTGAACTTCACAATCATTTTGTGACAAAATCCAGACAGGTTTTTCTTTTTTTGAAGAATATAACAAATTCAGAGATAAAATGATTGGTAACCAAAATTACACAATATGATATAATTAAAAATATGACCCAGTTTGCAAATTTTTGACTTATATTACTTTTCCCAAAAAACTTCATGGAATATTTTTCTCTGAATTATGCAGTTTCAGGTTCTTTATTGGTTTTGGCATAGACATATATTGGACAAATATAGAAAAGAGAAACCCAGACAACAGTTCAAAACACTAAGAAGAAATTGACTTGCAAAATATAAACTACATAGTCAAGGGCAATGCCATCAAGGTCAATCTGCCTTATGAACTTCTTATTTAGTTTTCATTATTGCTCTATTGTATGGTTCGTTTAAGTATATGATTTTAATTTAAAATATCTATGTGAATAAATATATTTCTGTTATAAAATATCATCAATTTACTGTCATATATTTTTAAGAAAAAACAATAAGCAAACCATTTAGTCAAACCAATTGCATTGTCCTCTTGCAGAGTTCTTTTCTCTTCTAGTTATTTAGTGTGTAGTTAATCTTTTATTTTTCCACCTCATTCTGAAATGACTTTAAGGTAGAATACATTCCACTTGGGACCACTCTTAAAACTTAACATTTTCTTCTAAATCATTAAACAGAAACATTCTATAACTTATGCTTACATATTTAACCAATTTAGAGTTTGTAAGGGACAAGAGTTTGATCCCTTTAGTAGTAATTTGTATATTCCATTAGAATTGGGAAATGCTTTTTAAATTTAAATTTTTTTTTTTATTTTACAAATTCTGGAATAGAGAGTTGTATTCTATGTAATAATACATTTTAAAAGTTTTTATTTAAATGATTATATGCATTATTTCTACTAATGTCCTAGATTAAATATAATGTCATGAAAGATTTATGGAAATCATGATGAAAATAACAGAAAAGACACATTTATTAAAAATCAGATCTTCATTTTCTAAAGCATTGTATCATGTCAATTAAACATGTCAATTAAACATAGTTTCATAATATGTGTTTTATCATCAATATTTGCCCTAAAACCTTCTGACATTGATTTATGAAATATATCTTTTTAGGTGACTATTTAGCATTCTTAAATTTTTACTGCACTTGACCTGGAAAATAAAAATAATGTCATACTCTATTTATTCTCTTGGGACTCTCCCAAAACAAACACATAGATATACTTTGTTTTGTATTATTTCTAACTTTGATACATTGCAATTTGGTTGGGAAACTTGTTCATAGTGATTTCTATATTATTGCATTCAGCTAATTGACCACTCATGTATTTCTTCCTAAATTATCTCTCACTTTCCAACCTTTGCTATACATCCACAGTGACACCCAAACTAATGACTGACCTACTGACATAGAAGAAGGCCATTTCCTATAATAATGGCATGGCAGTTGGGTGTGAAACTGTGCACAATAATAAACTTCTGAAAACCATTTGTGGAGAAAATGAGTTAACCTATAAAAGAATGTTTATAGACATTATGAACCTCATGGGAGGAAACTTTGTACATGATAGAATAAATTGTAGATTAGTAGTGAAATAATGATTGGTCATTTATTGTTGCTCGAAAAATACAATTCGCTGTAAAAAATTACCATGATTAATTATGGTGTATCATACCAGATCTTATTGCAGCATTACTTAATATGTATTTTATGTACCTTGTAACTTTCTAAAACTTAAAATTCTGAATTCATGAGCACATTTCAACCAAATTACATAAAAATTATGATCTGCTTTTGAGAATACATCTACAATTAACAAAAATCTATTCATATTCCAAAAAAATGTGAATGTTAAATGCAAAAATATCAAAACTGATCCAATATTTAAGGAAATTTTAATGTTTCTTTAACCTCTTAAAGGAAAATTATACTTTTTAAAAAATTTGAAACACCAGGTCCAATTTTACTGCAGTAAATCTAAGCACCTCTTAAACTATATGTATATATATATATATATAAATAACATTTTTGTAAGCAAAAAAAACAAAAAACAAAATATCTGGGAAAGGGTTTGTGAGACAATCAAAAAAAATTTTGTGACTTCTGCAAAAAAAATAAATAAAGTATATATAGATTAAAAAAAAAAGAATTATTCTAAATATTGAAGGAAGATATCATACTGAAATTTCCTTCTATAATATCACATTCAATTCAAAAGCCAGGAATTATTGCAAGAACTTAAGACACAGTAAAAGTGGAAATGGAGGTACTGGTCTTGATCTTCCATTACCTGTTAATATGATTTAGGAAAAGTCCTTCAAACTCATCTATTTCCTTATGGATGAAAGGAGGAATTGTGGTGTTAATGCATTCTTCCAGATGAAAAAAAAAAATACTTTAAAAAAAAAGCGACTTACTAAACTAATTATTAGTAAATTTATCAACATTTTAAGACTTGCTTACCTACCCCAGGAATACCCAGAGTACACACCTTTCACCCCAACTTTAAGGAATCAGTTTGTGAGGGCTGTTCCACCATGCCTTAAGAGCTTTGTGATCCCTTTACTCTGTGGTTCAGATATTACTTTGGGACCTGCTGCCACAGATTTGGATGCTAAATACAGTGAGGATGATCTGATTTTGGGTTAGCATATGCCAAGTGGTGGCTCTGAATTCCAAAGCAAGGTAGGAGTGGTGACTATGATAGACACTTGGGTGAAAGCAGTAATCAGAATAGTCTTACTCACAGAGACACATGGCATTGGTTATTTGATGATGGGGTATCTAGAAGTGAAATAGATGGGCATCCTACTAAAATCTTCCTTGATCTGTATAAGTAGAAAAGTTCTAAATAAAGCCAACACAAATCTAACTTGCATCACAAAAACAGAGTGTCAAACACCTCAATCAATCCCAATAAACTTGAGGAAGTTTATAGACTCAGGACCCCTATAAATGAAGGGAAATCAAAGTTCACTTGGGCAAAGATCCTGCTTGTCAAAAATGTTTATTGTTAATCTTCCTCTAGCCTGTCCCCAAAGGAATCTATGGCCCATTTCCAGGATAACTATGCTTTGGGATAAAGGAAATGATCAGGCATTTCAGAAATTACTGGACACTGGCTCTGAAGTAGCATTAATTTCAACAGAACCAAAACATCACTGTGTTCACACCACCCAGAGTAGGTGCTAATGGAGATAAGTTGATCAATGGAGTTTTAGTTCACGTGCATCTCACAGATGGCCCTGTGGCTCCCCCAATCCATTCTGTGGTTATTTCCCCAGTTTCAGGATGCATAATTTGAACGTATTCCAGTTCCAACAACTGGAATAATCCCCACATTGGTTCTCTCATCTGGGGATTGGGGTCTATGATGGTAAAAAAGGCTAAATGGCAGCCACTAGAACTTCCCCTACCTAACAAAATAGTAAACCATAAGTACTAGCACATTCCTGGAGGAATTGCAATGATTAGTGCCACCATCATGGACTTGCAAGACTCAAGGATAGTGATTCCCACCACACTTGCATTCAACTTAACTGTTTGGTCTGTGCTGAAACCTTATAGATCTTAGAGGATGACATTGAATTAACCAGGTGGTGACTCCAGCTGCAGCTGCTGTTCCAGATATGGAATCAATACTTGAGCAAATTAACACATCATCAGGTACCTAGTATGTAGCTATTGAATTTATAAATACTTTTTTTCAATAACTATTACTAAAATCCAGCAGAAACTGTTTACTTCCAACTGGGAGGTCCAGCAATTTAACTTCACTCTTGTATGCCAAGGATTTACCAACTCTTAGGCCTATGCCATAATCTACTCCACAGGGAACTTGATATCACACTTGTCCATTGCACTGATGACATTATAGTGATTGTACATAGCGAGCAGAAATGTAGCAACTACCATAGACTTATTGGTAAGATATTTGTATACCAAAGGATGGCAAATAAAACCAACAAAATTTCAGTGAACACAGTCAAATTTCTAGGCATTCAGTGGAGAAGGGAATTTTGAGATATCCTTGTAATGGCATAAAATAAATAATATTTGTTGCCTCATCATCTTTCCTGGTCATAAATTCCCCTTGAGCAGCCAATCCAGTTAGCTTTGCCTTAGTTATCCTAACTGACAGCAACTAGCAGGGCCTGTAACACCATATGGTTTGGATGATAAGAGCCACCCACCACGTCTCCAAATGGCCCCTGCTGCTTCTGCCCCTCACAGCTTCAAGCAGGACATGTGCTTCTATATGGCTTGGATGATAAGAGCTGCCCTCAACTTCCCCAAATGGTCCTTGTCACTTCTGCTTTTTATGACAAATAGTTTAAAGCCCTTGACACTTCTGTTTTTTATGCCAAATGTGACTCCCCTCTGAGTCACAGGAAAGGTAATAGCCGGAGATACAAATTCTTCTTCTCTCTCTCTATGCCTATACTGACCCTCATGGAAATCTAAGTTAGGAAAGCCCTGAACATCTCTACTGCCTCATTCTTCTTCACTCCGTTCACACCCTTAGACCTAACAAAGCTGCCCTTTCATGCATTCTCGGCTGTCTGGCTATCTGTTTTGCATCTCATCATCTGAAGGACTTCCACAAAACATCCAAAATAATCCCTTCTATGGGGAAGGATAAGCTATTGAGTCTGGCAACTTCTATAACCATAAGGGAGGCACAACACTAGCTGACCTTGTTTGGGTTTTAGGGGATATATTCCTCACTGGTTATACTACTCCATTTAGTAAGTGGGCCAAAAAGCTACTTTGAGTCAAGAGCGAAAGAGAGGAAGCTCTGCAATAAGTCCAGGCTTGAAGGCATGCGGTTCTGCCACTTGGGCTGTATGATCCAGCAGATTCAATGAAGGTCTATGTCAAACAGAAAAGCCTTTGGCAGACCCCCATTGAAGAATCATAGAACAGAAACTTTGGATTTTGGAGTAAATCCCAGGGACAATTTGAGTCAACTTTTCTTGGAGTAACAGCTTTTGGCCTGCTACTGAGTCTTTTTTTTTTTTTTTTAATTATTTTATTAACAGAGTTCACAGACCTAGTTCACACATTTAACGTGTACAATTCAATTTTTTTTTAGTATTTTTTTTGCTTGTCTGCTTGTTTTTTTTGTGTGTTTTTTATTTTTACTTTTATTTTTATTTTATTTATTTTTTATTTATTGTGGGTAAAAATCAAAATTTTCACAATACATACAAACATTTACAAAATGATATATATAAATATATCTGCATATATGTGCATTTGCTTACAAAAATGTTATATATATATATATTTTAAGAGGTGCTTAGATTACCCAAAATATTACACAGAACCCACTGGGATTCCCATGTTGCCCACCTCCCACACCTCCCACCACATCCCACACAAACATCTCCCACAAGTGTGGCCCACCACCCTCAATGGACTTACACATCCTGGGGCCTTGCCACCAACCATAGACCACAGTTCACACCGAAGACCACACTCTCTCCCACACAGTTCTGAGTGGTGTGTGCTGACTTAAAATGGCCTACATCCATTGCCACAACGGTACTCAGGACAACCTCCAAATCCCAAAGAAGCCCCTGTATTTCAACTATTCATCCCCTCCCTGCCCCAAAAGTGTCAAGTGGCCACTGGCTCCACCTCATTGTTATAATTTCTTCCATTGCTAGAATCACCATATGTGAACAACAGAATACCATCAAGTCCACTCTAGCCCATAGTTCTTCCCCCAATCCTGAGGTGACTGGGATGGTGATGTCCACTTCACCTCCAAGTGAGAGAGGGCTTATATCCCACGGATATGGTGGGTGAGATGATCCTGCCTGCAGATGCAGGCCCTCTCCATTCCCTGGGATGGCCATTGCCCATCATTGTCTCCTCACCAGGTGACTTGGATGAGTCCATTGAGCTGTAGGGTAGGAGTTGCAGCTTCACCGAGTGCTACTGAGTCTTAAAAGAGACTGAACACTCAACCATGGTTCACCAATTTACCATGAGACCTGACCTGCTTATCATGAACTTCTTATTGTCTGACCTACCAAGCCATTAAGTTAGATATGCACTGCAACAATCCACCACCAAACAGAAATAGTATATACGAGATTGGCCTTGAACAAGCCCTGATGACAACGAGTGTTCCTAATGCCCACGGCCCTTATTCCTGCCACATTTTTCCCCCATTCTCAGTACATAGTGGTTGCTTGGGTAGTTCACTAATACCAGTTAACTTGAATGAGGAAAAGAAATTTTGGACCTGGTTTACAGCTGGTTCACATTAATATAGGAACCACCCATAGAGGAGAGTGGCAGCACTACAGCAAATTTCTGGGATATCCCTAAATGAGAGTAGTGAAGTAAAACCCTCCCAGTAGACAGAATTTCAAGAATGCATCTGATCATTCATTTTGTTTGAAGGAGAAATGAGTGGTGATGCATTTGCATAATATTTCATGGGTTGTGGTAAATGGTTTGGCTAGATATTCATGGATTTGGAAAGAACATGTTTGCAAAATTGATAAAAAGTAAGTCTGCAGGTGAAATATGTAAATAAACCTTTTTCATTTTGAGAAAAATATGAAGATATTTGTATCCCATATGAGTGATCACCAAAGGATGACCTCAACAGAGGAAGATTTTAATATCATCTGGATGGGCTGACCCTTTCTGTGGATACTAGCCAGGCTCTTTCCCAAGTCACTTCTGTCATTGTACAATGGGCTCATGAACAAAGTGACCCTGGTTGTAGGGTTGGAAATTATGCATGGGTTCAGCAATATGGACTTCCATACCTGAAGCCCAGTTAGGTTACAGCAACTGATGAGTGCCCAGTCTCCCAGCTTCAGAAACAACACTGAGTCTCTGGTATGACACTATTCCTCAAGGGGATCAGCCTGATACTTGGTGGTAGGTTAATTACATTGGACCACTTTCATTATGGAAGGGAAAGTCCTTTGTTCTCACTGCATTAGGCAGTTTACCTTCCCTGCATGCAATGCTTCTGCCAAAACTGCCATCTGTAGACTTACAGAATGTCTTCTCTGGCATCATGTTATTCAATACATCATTGTTCCTGATTGAGAAACCCACTTCAAACAAACAGTGTGCAGAAATGTGCTCATGTTCATGGAATTCACTGGTCTTATCATGCTCCCCATCGTTCTGAAGCAGCTGGATTTACAGAACTGTGAAATGGAGTTTTTAACACAATATTTTGGGACCAAATAGATGGCAATATCTTTCACGGCTGAGGTACAGTTCTCCAGGAGATGATATTTACTTTAAATCATATACATTCCAATATCATCCTTTGTCAATTAATTAATGCATCCAGAAATCATGGGGTGGACATAAAAGTAGCACTCACTGCTTCCTTCAGTAGTCCACTACAAAAATATTTGCTTCCTATCTTGGCAGCCAGGTCAGCTGGTCTAGAGATCTTAGTTTCAAAAGGAGGAGTACTTCAGTTGATGCAATAATGATACCATTTAATTGGAAGTAAAAGGACCCAGTCACTTTGGGTCCCTCATATTTCTGAATCAACATGAAAAGTAAGGAGATAATATTCTGGCTTGGGTGATTGAGCCTGACTACCAAGTATAAATTGGACTAGTACAATTCAATGGGGTTAAGGAAGAGTAATTCTGGGGTTAAGGAGCTGTATTCCTGGAATACAGGCTTCCTTAGGGTGTCTTTTAATCTAGCATGCCCTGAGATTAAAATCAATGGAAAACTGCAACACCCTAATCCAGGGAGGGCTAGTATTGCTCCAGACTCTTCAGGAATTAAGGTTTGGGTCACTCCACAAAGAAAAGAACCAAGATGAACTGAAATGAAGGCAGAGAAAAAAGGGTATATGGAATGGGTAGTGGAAGATGGCAGTTATTAACATCTTTCATGAACACATGGCCAGTTGTGGAAACAAAAAAATGTTATTGTTAAGAGTATTTCTTCCTGATTTTGTTCTAAATATATATATATAACATAAATTATATGAATTTTACAAAATAGTATTTAAGTATATCAAGTATAGCAGTGAATATCACCAGGAGCCTGTATTTTCTCCTAGGGAATGTGTTAGTTCGTTTTTATTTGTACAAATGGCAGGTGTGTCATGTAGGTGGAGGTATGACTATGTCACTGCCTTTATTTGGTGATTAAGAATGGTTTAAGGAGATGTGTATGATTGCCAAATTGACAAAGGATGAACTGTGATGGTTAATTTCATATGTCAACTTGACTAGGTTATGGAGTCCAGTTGTTAGGTCAAGGAAGATTGGCCTGATTTAACAATGTGAAGGTATTTCTTTGATGGATTTGGATCTATATTCAGTTGATTACAACCAATGATGATTGCATCTAAAATAACTAAAGGAGATTGCCCTCAGATATGCAGGGAGTTTCCTCATTCAAGCAATTGGAAGTCCTAAAGCCAGACTGAGGAGCTCAGAACTCAGAATAATGGATTTCTGTTTCTACCTCAGCCAGCCAACTTCTATAGAGCAAGTCAATTTTTTTTTGTCATCAGAGTTTCCAAAATATGCCCCACCATGTGGAATTCAGATTTGCCATTGCCCACAGTAATGTGACCTTATCCTTATAATAAATCACTTAATATTATATATAAATCCACTTAGTGCTATTTTTCTGGAGAACCCTAACTAATACTCCATGTATCCCAAAATTGTTTTGTGACTAATCCTAGCTAAGCTTCTTCTTCCTGATGTGTACTAGCAGTCTTTACACGGAGAAGGTTCTTCTCCCTTCAGTGTCTTTGCCCTTACGATGCTTCAGTTCTATATTTACTAACCTCATTTTTGACTCATATTCTACTGTGTTTACATTGGCCCCTCAAATTCTGCTATAACTATTAATAATTTCCTAAATAAAACCACTTCAAAAAACCATAATTCCCCTGTTAACTGATATTATGAGAAAGAAAGATTATTTATTGGATAATTATATATTCCATTGATTATAGCATACAATTTTCATAGCATTTTATTAAATTTTTGTATTATATTACCAAAGAAACTGTTGTTTTTTTTTTTTTTTTTTCAGGAAGATGGTGTCCATCAAGAATTTAATGCACAAGTTTAAATGCTATAATAGTAATTAATAAAATTGTGGGATAAAAATCATAGTATAAAGTAAGAAGGCACATGCAGTATTTATTTAGGGGAGAACACAAAGATATAAAAGAAGATTAAAATATTCTAAAATGTTAAAGTTATCAGTGGAAATAGGAGAGATATTGTTTTCTTCTTCCTTGATTTTCTACCTTTTTGAAGATTTAGTGATACTATGATGATTGAAAAAGTAGCTTGAACATATGTATATATAGTGTGAACCCAATTTTGTTTATATAAAGTGTTTACATATAAAATACATTAAAAGTATTTGTATCTAGTTATAGGGATAGTTCATTTATTTACATTTTAATTGATAATATTAAAAGAAGCCATAATAGAAAAGCATATACTATTTTTTTCACTTTAGGGAATTGAAAATCCATGGGAGTACATATCATTTCTGGATGAGGAATAAAGATGAAAAGATCCAGAGGTAGGAACCCTGAGAAGTCTGCAAGGAGAAAGAAGTTGAAACCCAGAGGATATCCCAGGGAAGCAAGATTCTTTGTAAAGATGAAGAACAACTGTGAAAATACTACCTAGACTGGAGGAAGCATCTAAAAGAAAAGCATAATAATACCTAAAAGGTTTCCCAAGGCTTTTATGGAATTGACTGGACAGTAAAAACAAACAAAAAACAACTTACAATTGTTTTCAAGTTAATTCTTTAAAGGCATATCAAAGCTCATGTCCTGGATCGACTCAGTGACTTGAATAATTGTTCTAGGCTCTTCTTACATATTTCTTACCCCATTAAATTATGAAATAGAATATATAAAGAAAAGTGAAAAAAAAAAAGGTGTTAACAGTTAATATATCCCAAAACCTCCACTTAAATCAACAAGCAGAACACTGCCATAATCTCCAAAGTCCATGTTATGGTCCTTTCTGAAAGAAATCCTTCCCTTCTTCTTGAATTAGCTATTACACTGGCTTTTATCAATAGTCTATTCTTTACCTGGTGAACTGAGACAAAATTTTATCATGGAAGTTCTTAGTGGCCATTTAATTGGGTAACTTTGAGTACTGAATGAGATTATTTGGTATTCAGAACACAGTAAGTGCTCAGATGTGTTTGCCTTTACTTTACTAATGCAGCACACGTTGGAAGTCAGTTTCCAACTTTGGGTCCATTGTGAAAGAAGAAACAAAGGAAAAAGGAATGTATAGAAATGGTAAGGAACAAAGGAGAGACAAAATTATATTCAGCTATATATGTACATATTTTTTCAAATTCTTCTGATGGGCATTTGCTAAATCCACAGAGGATTTAAGTTTATAATTTTTCAGGAAATCTACTTAAATAAAGAATGGAAATAAGCAAAACATATTTTAATCCTCTCAGAGAACACAGTGAAGCCACTTTAAGAAAAGAGATAAGACTAACATGAGGGCCAAGACTTTTCTCCTCAGTCAGTTTAAAGAGATTATAGTAAGGAAAAGGACCTCAATGAGAAGCCCTCAAAAGTTGTTTTCATTTAGAAAAAAAAAAAAAAAAAAAAGCTTTCATGAAGAGCAGGAACTTTCAATCATTTGGACCCAGGGGAATGTCTAATGACTAAGATACATGAATCCACACGGCTGGGCTGATAGAGGCATGCATACTGCTTATAACCCAGATCTTATCCTAGTTCTGCTGGGTCTGATAATGTGGATATAAAGGAAATCCACCAGGTGAGTCACTTATTTGGGAAGGTAATTACAAACAACATGCAAGAAAGAGTCAATGCCATAGAACAGTAAAAATGTAGTTTTATAATTTATATTTTACCCAGTATTTAGTTAATCATGTGAGTTAGACCCCTCTGGGAATAATTTTAGTAATGAAATTCAGATCTTTATTTGACTCATTTGAATATTAAAATTATTTTACTTGCCTTCAAACTGTTGCTCAGAGTATAGAGCATCCCATTTTTTGTGGGAACACATTGAAAGACAGGTGCCAGTACATGATTTTCTTTTACAAAAGGTTAGAGGAATTAGAAAGTGCACATTATCAATAGTACTACCAGTGAGGCAAATATGAATTTAAGAAGCTGCAATGAAATTGTCTGAGCAGTAGGAGAATAACCAGCATTTCAGTGAGGAAAGTCTAAGAATGGTCCCACAATAATTGAAGCAGATGCAGAAGAAACTATGTGGTGAATTATGTCCCTTCCCTTCCAGTATCCGGCCTGTATGTGTGATGTATACTGAATCTCTTTTTGACTCCTTTGTATAGATAATGGGCCTCCAAACAGTTAAATTTAAATACAGGGATACCTTCTGATTTTCATTGAGTTATTTATTTTGAGATCAAGACAGCAATAAATTCAAGGAGTTGCTCATGTAGTGTTTGATGAAATATTCTTTTTTTTTTTTTAAGATTTTATTTATTTATTTATTTATTTATTTATTTATCCCCACCTTGCTGCTTGTGCTCGCTGGGTCAGCTAACCACGCCGTGCGGGTGGGTTTGCCTTCATCAGGAGGCCCCGGGAACCGAACCCGGGGCCTCCCATATGGTAAACGGGAGCCCTACTGATTGAGCCACAGCCGCTTCCCGATGAAATAATCTAAACAGACAAGCAGAGCAGTCAGTGACAGAGAAATGATGCTTAGCGGTCTGGAAAATTCATTTAAGAAGAAAACATTATTAGACTTTGAGTAGAAAGTCAGTGAATTATTGATTAAGGAAAAGTGAATTCATATGTTACCAGAGTACTGAAAAGACCCACATGGAAAAAACAAGCTCCCGACAGCACTCACTACCATGATTACCAACCCCCAATGCCCACATTCCCATGGAAAATCCACCCCCAGGACTGAAATTGCAATGCTCATGTTTGAGAATATAAGAGTCAGTGCTTTCTGTTCATGTATGTTAACTGTAACTTTCTTACTCTTTGTAGGTTGGCTATATATGTAGAAGAGAGGAAATGGGTGAGTTTGCAATTTTTGAGTGTTATTTACCTTTTTATAGACTTAGAGAATTTGGGTTCATTTCTCATCTCATTTTCCATCTACATGTTAAAATTAGAATGCTGAAGTCGTTAGGTGTCAATAATTGTGGGGAGTACACTATTGTGCATGAAAAATAGGGTATTATGAAAAATTAGGGGTTAAACATGAAACATTTTTGCTTTGTACCATATCATTTGTGATTATGAATTTGGGCTCTGGAATAAGAAAACTGTGGTTTCAAGTTCTGACTGGTTCAGTACTAGTTAGTTATTCTGTATGTAATTAACTCAGGAAAACCTCAAGCAATTTTTAACTCTATCAAGTACTATTACTCTTGTATGAACAACAAACTGAATGTAATAACTATTTGCATAGTATTTTATTCTTCTCAAACATTTCTTTCTCTAATCTTAAATTTGAAATTCAGAACTCACTCACTGTTTTGGTTAAGGGAGAAACATTGTCTCTACATTTTGGCTGAAGAAATCATTGATGAAGGAAATGAAGCCACTTGCAAAGTTGACAGCTAAAATCAATGGCAGGGTCAAGAGTAGAAAGTAGGGATACTTTCCAATCTACAATTAAGGAGTTAAAGAATAGGTGGCAGTTTATATATGGTGAATTATTAGTTTAAAGGGAAAGTAAAATCAAAAGGGAAGAATTCTAAGAAGCAAAATAAAGCATCATTTATAGCTTTGAAATTGGAGAAAACTGGGTTACATTAACTATTTATAAAAATTGTTTTGTTATCTTATCAGAACAATTTAATTAGTATAGTTAGTAACTTTGTAGCAATAAATGCAGACAGAATGCTTGTTTGATTTTGCATTAGTACCTCACAAACCTTAGTTTCTTCAGAAGTTTAGTTTTACATGTGAACCATAATTCTCTGAAAACTTATTACTTATTTCATGAAGTTCCCACAAATCAGTAAAAATCCCTCATTCATTTGAAATCTGCTAAATGATTTGGAAAAAAAGGACTCATAAGTGTTTTACTTCCATAGAAGAAAGTTATTATTTGAAATGTTTGCAAAAGCTGGAAGAGTAAAAATGCACATTTGAAAAGGAACAAAATTAGCATTTTTAGAGAAAAAGTAATTTATGTAATATATGTGAAAAATTATTTCTTTCTATTATAATACAATATGTATTTCTTCTAGTTTGGTTGGATTTTTACTTACCATTTCTCATTTTAATTTTGGAGGTAGGGAATATGGGGAAAGAAATTCACATTTGTTTTTTTTTTTTTTCCCATCACATAACTAAAATAATGTTATTGTTTATATCCATTCAAAATATAAGCAATTAATTAGAGTTTTCCAAACCAGTATTTTAAATACTCCTTTAAAAAATAGTCTTTTCACTTATAAGTAAGGAAATATTTACATAGCATAATTGGAGGAATACTGAGAAGTCTTATTCTCAATGGTTTATGTATCAGATAAAAAATTAACTTGAATTGTACATTTAAAGATTTAGAATTATTTTTTAAAGACTCCATCTTTGTTGCAATGGAATATTTTATTTTGAAGTTGACAATGGTCACATTAATATGTAAAAGAGAGTTTTGAGGAGGGAATTTAAAAATGAATTGTTGAAAAAAGACAGCTACAAGATTAGGGCAGAAGAATATATCACAAATTGTAATGAAAAAACTAATGAATGCATTAATGATGTTGTTTACTGGTCAAAATTTATAGTGAAAAACAATTGTCCCATGTGTTTGCCATCAGATATTGATATTTTATGGTTAATAAAACATTTTAAAAGCTTTATGCTTAAAATTTTTAGTTTTAAGTACTGCAAAATAATAATGGCTAAATATTTTTTTGTTATAAAATGTCAATATTTTAATCTCACAAATTGCTAAGGAAAAGGTCAACAAGCAATAAAAAAATAAGTCAAGACAATTGCATTTGCCTCCTGAAGAGAGATTTTTATTCAACCTATTAAATATAAATATCATTATATTTATCTTTCATTTTATTTTCTACCACATTCTAAAATGATTTTGAGGTATATATTCCACTAGTGCTCACCATTAAAACTTTACCTTTGCTTCTACATCTTTTAAAAAAATACTTTCTAAGTTATACTTGCACCTTTAACAGATTTTGAGTTTGAAAAGAACTAGAATTAACCCTTCCCAATGTATTTAATTGTATATTTCATTGGAGTTGGAAAATGTTTGCAAACTAATAATATTTTAAATGATTTTAACTACAGCTTGAATGCATTAATTTCAAGTAATGTCAAGATTGAACATAATGTTCTGAAAGATTTATAAAAAGCATCATGACAATCAGAAAAGATACTTTTGTTTAATATCAGATTTGCATTTACTGAAACACTGGAATTATGCCAATTAAATATAATTTCATGATATGTGCATTATAAATATCTCTATGAACACTTTTGACATTGACTTATTCATTTTGTCTTTTCAGATACTTTTAGGCATTTTCACTGCACTGAACCACGGAAATAGAAATAACATCACTTTGTTTATTCTCTTAGAACTTTTCCAAAACAAGTACATTGAAATATTCTGTTTTATATATGTTTATTTTGTTACTTTGCTATTTGGATGGGAAACTTGCTCATAATGATTTCTGTTTCATGCTGTCAGCTAATTGACCAGCCCACGTATATCTTCCTTAAGAAGATATCCCTTTCCAACCTTTGCTACACTTCCTCAGTGACATCCAAACTAATGATGGACTTAGTAGCAGAAAGGAAGACCATTTCCTATAACAACTGCATGGAAATGCATACATTTCTTTGGAGACATCCAGATCTTTATCCTCACAGGGATGGCCTATGACTGCTATGCAACCATCTGCAAATCCCTGCACTATACCATCATCATAAACAAGCAGAGGTGTCACACCATCATCATAGCTTTTTATGCTGGGGGATTTATACACTCAGCCAATCAGTTTCTTCTCACCGTCCTCTTACCCTTCTGTGGTCCCAATGAGATAGAACACTACTTCTGTTATCTGTTTCCTTTGCTGAAACTGGCCTGCATTGATACATACAGAATTGGTCTTTTGGTAATAGTAAATTCAGGTCTTGTTGCTTTGGTAACTTTTGTGATTTTGATGTTATCTTATTTTCTGATATTATACACCATCAGGACTTACCTTGCACAAAGCCATAACAAAGCTCTTTCCACTTGCAGTTCTCACATAACAGTTGTGATTCTGTTCTTTGTGCCAGTTTTCTTGGTTTGTATTAGACCACCCATAACTTTTCCAGAAGATAAAGTGTTTGCTGTTTTCTACACCATCGTTGCTCCCATGTTCAATCCTCTTATTTACACTCTTAGAACCTGGGAGATGAAGAATGCCTTGAGGAAAGTGTGGTGCTGTCAATGTTTTCAGAAAGGGCAGTAGTTTGTATAAAGGGCACTTTGGATTTTCTCCCTAGGCCTTGTGAAATAAGAATATATTCAACTCTAAGCCTGAAAAATCATCTGTTGTGATATGCAATGTGCAGTCTTCAGCATTTGTCCAGACCTATTCACGGTTGGTCAATTTTGATTTAATCCCCATTTTCATTGTTCCTTCATTCTCCTCATATTCCTTTACCAAGTCCTCCTTATCCTTACTTTAACATTTTATTTTGGCAGTGAAAGGAAATATTTTTCCTTCCTCTTGCATCTATTTTAGCAAAAATTAACATTATGCCATCCGGTAGAACAGAAATATAGTTTTTAGAATCTATGTCCCAGTACACAATAAAAAAATTTAAAAGGTGAACTTTTTGAGCTGAGACCAGTAGATAAATGAGTGGAACATTTAACCCCTTTACCAAACATTTACACCCTTTGACAACTAAGCATTTATGGACACTCTCCTACACATTTTAGAATTCATTAATAAAATAATATTATTTTTCCATTTCTATTGAACAAGATGCACACACATGTGCATATATAAATCTAAGAAACAACAAAAAATGAGTTGCTACAACTGTCCTTGTTGAAGTAATTGGTCATGTGACTTTAGTTAATCTTTATAACTAACATTATTTGTACCTTTACTTTCTGATTATATTTTATCATTTGTCTTGAAATCTTTAAGAGACATTTTAAAGATTTCTATGGATTGAAGATATTCATCTGTGCCTTCATTGTGATGCAACCAAAATTTTTCCCCTGGTCATTAGGAACAATGAACTCATCCCCTTCTTTCTATTGGTTTAAAAGAGATATGAGGAGTCCAAAATGTCCAGGTGGTATTTCCAATTATGAATTCAATAAAACCACTGCTGTATTCTCTAATGAAAGCATAACCTCTTTATATCTAAGGCCTACAAATTTGCTGAGCTAGAAATGGTGGGACAGGAAGCAAAAATTTTCTAAGTGGGGTTTTAGGATGGTAGTAAAAGGAGCCACCTGCACTTACATCCCTTGATACCCATAAGAGTTTATTCTGGCTGTGGAAGAAACAGCAATATACACTGGACAATTTTCCTTAAAAAATAAGCTCCAGATTTTTAAGATGTTATCTTCAATGTTCAGTAAGTTATTCCACCATTCTATTACACAAGTTACTACAGAGTAATGGGTACATGGTAAGGAAAGTGAATTCCTTGATATTGTGTGTACTGCCACATTTCTTTTACTATGAAATAAGATACTCAATCCGACTCAGTGCTGTGTTCACAAGACGATGAATAAGGCATTCCATAAATTCATGGATTTTGCTACTATAACTTGCACCTTACCAGATCTTTTAACAAAGGCATCCAGAAAAACTGTGGTATGCAGTTGAGTTAGAGCAACACTTTGAAGCATCACAGTGCCAACAAAATAGCCAAGGCTGGAGTAGTCAAGATACTAGAGAAGAGAAAATTGTGCATAAGTGAGGCTGATATTCATTGTTGCCTTGTACTTGAGTCATTGGATGATTTTCAAGCATCAGCCAGTAGATGGATAGATTAAATGTAACAAATGCTTGCAAGAATTTAGAGAATTAGAAATCAGATGCATTACTGATGGAGTTAAAAATGATACAACCAATTTATCAATTAAGAAAATAAGTGATTAAAAGTGAGCATACTGTACTCCTAAGCCCTAGAAATCTAATTGTAGATATACACTCAACAGACATACTTACAAAAATTCACCAAAAGAGAACAACTTCTGAGAGCTTTGTTTGAAGAGCCATAAACTTGTAATAAACCAAATGTAGAACAAATAAATGTGGTATATTTATACATAAAATACAATAATGCAATAAAGGAACCATTGTTCTACATGATATGGAAAAATTTCACAATCTCCCAATCATAATGCTGAACTAAAGAAGACAGAGAGAAAGAGTAAATATTCAATTATCCCATCTATATAAAGTTGAAAATAATTAAAACTCAGTATTAAAAGACAGGATAGCAGTTGCTACTGGTGACTGGAGGAAGGAATCTTCTGTGTTACTGCTAATGGTCTGTTTCCATCCTTCACTCCCATTCCTCAGCAAGTTCTGTTCTTTCCCCCATCTCTCAATAAATTATTTTTGCTATTTTTACTCACCTAACAACAACAAAAAGATAACTTTAAAGAAAAAGTGAAGATTTTACTGTTTCAAATTAAGAACATTGTTTATTAAAAATCCTTTATAAAGAGAAGTGGAAAAAAATCCCTAATTTGGAATAAGTTATATGTAAAGCTTATGAGTTAAAAGCATTAATATCCAAAATATATAACCAAGTCCCAATGAGATAGAAAGTAAAGAATACTTTTGAAAAAATGGTCAAATTTGAAAGCAGGCATTTTACAGAAGAGAACATCCAAATCACCTGTAAACATCTGAAAAGATGGTTAGTAATCAGGGAAATATTAATATCACAGTGTAAAATGATTTAATACTTATCAGTCTGGCAACACTTAAAGTTATAAAAGACCACATAGTTCCAAGGATGCAAAACAATGAAAACTCTCATTCACTGCTTGTGAGACTGTTTACCATCTCTATGAAGAGGTATTAAATATTAAATTGAATGCATGCATTTCTTATGACTAAAGTATTATTTATATATAAGATACTTCTGTAGATTTCCACTAAGTAATAAATTCAAGAATGTTCAGAGCAGCCTTGTTTGCATTCATAAAATAGTAACAATAATAAAAATAAAGTAAGAAAGGAAAATAGGTGGCAAATAATGTAATTGATCAATGATAGAAGAATGGATAGATGAATTGTCTGTTTTTCATATAAAAAATACAGAAAAAAAAGAGTGATGTAACCACAATCATCTGATGCATAAGACTTAAAATTATAATTTTAAAAGAAAAATGTCATTCTTAGAAGATTCAAGGTCGAAAACAAGTAAAATTAGACAATATATTGCTTCAGAATACAGGTATATGTATTAATGCTATTTATGTAAAAATAAACAAGATAGCATTAACAAATGTTTCAGGAATTAGTTACTTTTGAGAGAGAGGGAAGGGATACTTTGAGGAAGATACTTTCATGTCACTTGAAAGTTACTGACAATGTTCTATTTCTTAACAGGTCTGGTAGTATAACAGAGGTCATTTTATTTTGAATTTTTCTCTAGATATTGATAGAGGCACTGCTATAGATTTAGTTTATAGATCTACTACAGATTTAGATACATATATATATACTCACAAATACACATATATCTACAATTTTATTTTATATATATATATATTTACAATTAAACTTATAAAAGTCAATGATGTTTTGAAGGGCAGATATTTGCTTAAAAATTAGTGAATTATGCAATTATCTGAAAAATTTCCCTAGAAGTCAATGCAAATGTTTAAGAAGTAAAGATAATTTGTACAAGATAATCACTGTAGAGAAGAATAAACATATATGTGTATATATATATATATATATGGATTTCTAGAAGTTGAGGAGCATTAATCAAATGAACATTTTGAGAAAATCAACTTAAATTTAAGGAAATGGAGAAACAATAATCAAATATATGAGAAAATCATCTTGAATTTAGGAATGACATAATAATTGAGGTATATATTATGTACCCACTAATATCCACTGATTATCAATCACAATAGCTGGAAATTGGACAATACTAATACACTCTAGTGAAATGTATGGACTTTTAGACTTGAAAAGTTTGGACTCTCCCCTGGAGTTGTGCTGTGACCTGACACTGGTTATTGGCCTAGAAGCAATGAGGCATGATGAGAATAAATCAAATCTTAAAAAAATAAGCACCATTTTTCAAGGAAACAGATTCGGGTGAATTTATTACACAACTTCCAGACAAATAGAATTTGTTTTCTTCCAGAACAAACAAAGGGAACGAGATAATTATGTTCATCCAGAAGTTTCAGGGAATTTGGGTGTTTAAGGTTCTCAGACTCAACCTTAAAGGTAAATATCCCAGATTTCAGCATCCCATTATCCAGGGTTCTGTTATTGACATAAGAGTCTCTAAAATGCACACTATTATGTTAACTCTTCTTCTCTGACTTATTTTCATTTTGTTTCACCATTGAATTTTAACTCATAAACTTTGGCTCAGGTTCAATTTCTTAGGAAACCCAGTTAAGATACCTGCTTTCAGAAGTAGCCAAGGGTTATACTCTCCCAGGTAATCCACATTAAATGCTACATGGAAATTAATTAGAACACTAGATATACAACTTTTGCATAGGAAAAAAAAACATTTTTTAACATAAATGACAATGATGATTTTATTTCATTTGAATTTCAAAAATCATTAGAGACTACTCCCCTCTTCAGAGAAAGCAGGTGAAGTCCTACAACCAAGATACACATAGCACATAGCTTTAATGTTTGGTAAAATTCATTAGCAGTGAAGCCAAACCTTTATTCTGACTGCATTCAAACACCGAACACCATATTTGCTTCAGAATTAAGGGAAATTATCTAATGAGTTCAACTCCTAGTAATTAAAAATTCAACAAACTTATAAGAAACAAATATTACTTTCAACTAAAGAACTTAGCTTTCATATATAATTTAAATTATATTTTACTCTATAAACATGATGACTTAATTTCTTTGAGAAGTGTGTTTTCCATTTCCTTCCATCACTTGCAAATGTTTTAAATAATAACTTACCATTATTTAAGTAAAATGCAATGAATGATTAGATCTATATCCTTCAGAAGATACCAAAATGAGGAAGATTTCTTTATGATTTTAGAAAATTCTTAAAGAAAAATAGTATCATTACTATTCAGTGTAACATATTGGGGTGCATTAGAGAAAAGTAAATTGACAGACAAATCAAATGAGTGACATGCATTTTAGGTGAAAAAGAAAAATATAAATGAAAAGAATAGGAGGCACAAATTAATGGGATGCACTAGAGCAGAAATTCACTATCTTTTCATCTTTTGCTACTCTATAACATGGGTTTAGAACACCTTAATATCAGAGGATCCTGGAAATCAATGCAGAATAAATTTGATTGGTGAAGGAGAGAATAATGTGAACAGTAAAAGAGAAAGGAAATAAGATGGTTTCTGAAAATTGGAACTAGAGATAGGAGAGAACTTTGAAGTTGGTATTGAGAGAAATTTCTTGGGTAAGAAAACTTGGATTGCAACATAATTGGGAGTATGTTCCTAGGATAATTCCAAGAATCATTTGGTTGTGAAAACTATATTATTAATATCAAAACTGTAGGAAAACTATTGAAATATATCTTAAAATAACCTTTGTGTATAATCAGTATTTACCCCCATTCTAAAAATGTCTGGTTCCTTCATTTGCAAAACAGGGTTATTAAGAAGAAAATTGGGTCCTTGTTAGTATTATATAAGTCAATACATGTAAAATGCTGAAAGTTGCATCTAAGGGATGGCAAGCACCAAAGAAATATCCACTACCATTACCATTATTTCTCTTTTCAGTCTTAAATAATGACAATCAATTAGATATGAATTATAATAACTTTGATTTTTACACTAATTTTAAAACTTTACTGTAATTTTATATTATTATTTTGTGGTAAATATATAATTGGATATATAATGTATACATAGCAATGTATGGATAAGCAAAGAGAAAGAAAAAAACTAAAGCCTATTGTACACTATTTATGTGTCTTATAAATTAACATGCACAACTCTGGGACATTAATATTAACAGAGTAGAAACAGGTATCAGGAAAATTTATTATCTTGCCCCAGATTATATGGTTTTGTCTCTTTCCTGGTCTGTTGTCTAAATCCAAAATCTATGCAGTGACTGTTAGACTAAATTATGAATGGCAAGAAGAATACAAGGTGCTGTTGCTCACTCTCTGAAGAACTGCTTGGAGAAATAAAAAAATATAATAATAATCAATTTCCTGGCTGTTCCAATTAAGTGTCAGTTATGAGATATCTGGAAGTATTTTAAAGAATGTTAAAGGAGATTAAAACCTTGAATGGTGAATGCTATAAATGTAGAAGCAAGTGCTTTCTTGTTGTGTGAATGTTGTGGTGGGGCTGGGTAGGATGGTTGGGGGAATCGCACGGCGGCGTTCCGAGGGGTTTGGATGGCGAAAGAATAAAAGCAGCAGACAAGTTTCTCTTTGGGTTCAGCAAACAGGATTTTTTTATTGAGGACGTGCAGGGCCTTTTATCGATTCCGTGAGGGGTCTTGTGTGGGGGTCTTGTAGGAGGCAAGGCAAGAAAAGAGAGGAAGTACGTGGCAGGCTAAGATTGGGCACAGTTGGTTGCTAGGGAGGGTTTGCTATCTGTGGGAGGCGGGAAGGTTTTGCGGGCCCGGGAACAGGGTGAGCTACATTCTTAAAGAAGGCTGAAAATAGAGTTAGGCTAGTCCTTTGTTATAGTCGGCCATTTGAGCTTTACCTCCTTAGGCAACCTCCAACACTTTCTTTGAGCATGGATGTAACAAAAGGAACCAGAATTATAGAGATTTTGATCTGTCATGATATATGTAATGAATTGCAGAGGGACAAGGAGCTACTAATTTTGAGATGAAATACGTTTATCTACTCATGGAGACCAAGCTGGGTGCTGCTTTTATGAGAATTTACTGTTAAGAAAGAGAAAGGACTCAGGGCAGGATGGATCCTGGAATATTATCCCCAAACAGATGTCCTAAATTATCTATTATGTGCAAATAGTACAGGGAACAAGAAGTATGTTATGTTTATCCTTCAAAGATAATGTCTAGCTTAATGTCCTAACCTTCTACCACCACATTTCATAAACTCCTTTCTTGTTTCCAATTTAGCATGTAGTCTCTTTCCTTAAAGCTGAAGTTTTCCTTTTGAATTTTATATATGTTTATATATCCCACAGATAAATAATCAATTTAATATAATAACATTATATGTTTAGCTTAGAAACAGATCATTTCACATGTATCCTTTGTCAAATCAACCAGAGGTGAGTATGGTTTGGGGGAACAAACAACGATTTGGGAGTTAGGAGACAACTTTGCTGCCATTTACTAAGTGAGGACACTAAAATTCTATGAGACTTTATTTATTTTATGTATATATATATCTTAGATTTACCAATCTTGCCAATTGATTAATTACAGACATTTTAATCATATTTTTAAAGATTTTATAGGCTTACTCTCTATTCTCTTGTACAAATTATTAAAGTATCTAACCAAGGAAGGAAAAAACTAGAAAAAGAGACAATGAATTGCATTGCAAAACCAAAAGTCAATTACAAATAAATTTTAGTAAAAGAAACTTTGGGCCAAAAGGAAGAAATGACCTTGTTTAAAGATGTAAAATGAGCATGGACAAATAGAACCACATATCAAAGTTGTGAATGAGGAGTTAATATAATAAGAACCACAATTTCATGAATTAATATATGAATTAAATGCAGTTCCCATTAAAATTCCAGATTATTTTGTTTCTAATAAAATAATTCTAGCATTTATGTGGAAGGAATAATGCCCCCCAAAGGGCAATAAATGTGTTTTTATTAGTTGGGATAGCCCTCATTAAAAAAAAAAAAAAATAGGAACTTATGCAAATAAGTGTTCTTTTTCTTTAATGTAAAAATAAGTTCAGAAAAAATAAGCAGAAGCTAAGGTTAATATAGACAGAACCAGGGTCCCTCTAGATCCTTGTTCTACCATGCTTTTCATGAAATGTTTGTCCTTATGGTTGCAAAATGGCTGCTTATATTTATGTTTCAGGATAGAAGAAAGAAAAAAGATAAAAAAGAATGAAAATATTTATCAGGAAGTAAAACTTTTCCAGAAGTCCCCAACAGACTCTCATTTAGGTTACATTGATACAACAATATTAAATCACTAACCTAGTTATAAGGGAGAATGAGGAACTGCCAGCACAAGCAATCTCAGTGTTCTGAGAGTAATAAAAATGGATACTGAGTAGGACACTAGAAACATCTGAAATACTATGCAAAATAAGAACCCTGCAGGGGAACTTCTTTTCTCAGATATCAGTTCAATAAAGCATTGATTTTGAAATGGATAAATAATTTCTTCAAAGAGAATTTGAAATCCAGTAATATTTCTGAATATATATATAAAGTGATAGATGGAAATTGTATATTATACTCCCACCATTATTCCAGGAACAGAATAAAACACTTGTGTGCAAATATAGGACAGATTGGGGGCTATTGCAAAAATTCATTGAGAGTTCAAGAGAGAGCTCTGAGTTGGGAGATATAAATTTTGGGGTCACCTGCACATAGTAAGTATTTAAATCTATATTATATAAAATCATCAAGATAGAAACAAACACATGTCCGAGGATGGAGCCTTATGAAACCCTAATACTGAGAGTTCAGTGAGACCATCAAGGTCTGGGGAAATCATCTTAGACATGACAGAGCTGGACTCAGTTGTAGTTTCCCTACACATGGCTCTTCTGCCCCTTCTATTTGAACCTATACTTAGTACTATACTTGATAGGTATATGTCCAAGAGACTTAAATCTTTGGAATGTCCATGTACAAGTTGGACGCTGAATCTCAAGTGTTGTAACCCCTACTCTCCAGTTCATTGGACTCACCCAGGACAACTAACAAGGAGATGATGGACAGGGGCCATCTAAAGGAACAGAGATAGTCTGCAACTGCCAGCAAATTAGTCCCATCCATCTGCCTCATGGATCAAAGCCCCCTCTCAATTAGAGGCAAATTGGGCATCACCATCCAGAATCGTCAGGATTGGGGAATGAATGATGAACTAGAGTAGACTTACTGGTATTCTGCTAGAGACTTATTGTGATTCTAGCTATGGAAGAACTTTTATCATTGATGTGGAAGCAGTGGCCACTGGAAATTCTGAAGGGGAGGGAGAGGGAAAAATAGCCATAATTTGGGGGCATTTTTGGAACTTGGAAATTGTCCTGAATGACATTGCAAAGACAGATACAAGCCATTATATATCTTGTAATACCTTGCAAAAATGTATGGTTTTACTTTGTATAAACTACAATGTAAACGATAATCCACATTTAGTGGCAATCCTCCAAAATGTATAATGTGTTCATCAATTGTAACAAATGTACCAAACTAATGAAGAATGTTGATGATGTGGAAAAACGTGGGGAGGTATGGAGCAGGGCATATAGGAATCCTCTATATTTTTTATGTGACATTTATAGAATCTAAGTATCATTAAAAATAAAAATATAAAATATAAAAAAAAACCAAAGAAGTAAAATTAGGAGAGTAAGATGACCCCAAACAAAGTCAAAATACCTAGAGGAAAAAGAGTGATCAACTCTGTCAAATCCTGGAAATGTCAGTATAAAAGTAATTGATGACCATGAGAAGAGTAGCTTCATTGAAGTGGTAGAGGTGAAAACCTCATTTGAGAAGGTTCAGTAAAACTGGAAAGGAGAGAATTTAGATACAGTGACCATAAGAAGAAGAAAAATAAAAAATAGGGAAAGAAAATTGAAAGGGAAATATGGACAAAAAAGATGTTTGTTTTGCTTTAGAAAAGTTAAATACAAGTTTATTTTGTTAAATGGATGCATTTTAAAAGAGAATATAATCATGATTTGCACACAAATATAAAATGAACTCATAACAAATAATTTATTTAACTCATGTAATGAGAAAAGTTAGATAAGTTCAAAAAATACTGCACAAATACCACATGTTCATAGTTTAATAAGGGATGCTGAATGAATATACAAGAGGATGCAAAACTGGCAAAATTGGTCAATATTTCACAGTGTGACAATCTATTGCATTCCACTTTGCAGTCTCTGGACAGGCATTGTTGTCCTTACTGTCATTTTCTTAAGATTAACATTTATATCTACAGAGTTGCTAAATATCTTATTCAAAGACAATGCAAGGTAGATAATCTGGAAGGAAGTACTTGTCAGGACATGGGAAATTTCAAGGACTCCCATCATATTCCCTGACTGTTTTATGCTGATGTCAATGATCTAAAAGAGATATAAAAATTGCTTATGCAGAGGAAGAGGGGACAAGCAATGAAGTGATGTTCTTGAAAAGGCAGAAGGAAGAAATATGGTGCATAAATGAAGGAGTTAAAGTTGGAATTTCCATATTAATAACTGCTATTCCTAATATCTTCTGCCCCAAAGGGTTTAATAATTCCTATTCAAAATTTTTGCTACCAAAATAGAAATATTAAATTTTCTACTTCATTAATCTTCATTAATTTTTGATGTTTTGCTTTTCAATAATACATGACTGGCTGGTTTGGAGGCTAGAGCTACTGAAATAGAGGTGAAATTCAGGGATTTTGGTCTTACCAGAGACCCTGCTTATTGTAAACCAGAAAATCATCTTCCACAGTTTTCCTGTGATGCTGTTTTCTACTATAAACTACTCATGCTGCACTTCTAGGAAATTTTGAAAAAAACTTTGAGAACTTTTAGAATATAATGCTTTCAGTTTTATTTGTTAGGCAATTCAAACTGAGGTGAAACACTAAGTTATTTTTCTGTTTATATTATCCACCCATCTTAGGGACCCTCAGCAATAACCTATCTTTATTCAGTGTGCCTTGCATACCAGACTAAAAACAAATTCTTATGCAAGCAATTTCAGGTTGCTGGAATTTCTGATGACCTCCCAGATCCTAACTGATTATGGCCATATTTGCTTTCAGCCCTTCCTGATTTGAGACAAATTTCCTCTAGGTTTATGATTACCATTGGGGTGAAATGCCTTTAATTTTTATAGTCCTGGGGGGGGCAATGTTCACACTGACCCATTGAATTTAAGTGGTATTCTCTACTTGACCATTGCAAGAAAAAATTACTTCCACCTGATACAGGAACATGACATTAATGTTCCTTGCCTTTTTTCCATCCTAATGTTCCCACTACTTCAGAGGTAAGTCATTATGAGATTAGGTATTTTTCAATGCATTACAGGAGAATAAATAATACAAATAACTTACACCTATTGAGATGTTTCTATGTGAAAAACCAGGTGGTAGTCTCTCACATGTAAATCTCATGAATTTGTGATTGGTGTGCCATTATTATCACCTGTGTGTTATAGATGATGTATTGGATATAGATTTGCCTCAGACACAGTAAGTAACCAAGTCTGGTTTTGAATCAAGTGATTTTGATTTAAGAGCACTTACCCTTAAAAATACACTAAATGGCATTAGAAGTAGGTAAAGCTGTTTTTTTCCCAGGAACAGATCTAGGATGGAAAGTGAGTTAGAAGAAAATAAACTATTTCTATCTGGAGCTTGGGAGACTGTTGGACATGTGAAAAACTCCAGAATGCCATTGGTTACAAAATTATCAGAGTAGACAGTGAAATTTTTAATATGAATTAGAACTTTTATAATATTCTCAGGGATACAATTAAAATATTGGAATTAATTTTTAAAATTACTATTTGATGGTTGAAATTGTCTTCACCAAATATAATCCTACATAAGAATAGACTATATAAGCTTTCAATGTTGACTGGGTTTCACCATGCCCCAGATAGCCTGCTACTAAATATCTGAATTATTTGAAGGATCAGTTAGGAAGAGAGAGAGAAAAGAAAGTCATAAAGCAAAGCACAGTAGAGAAAAATCCTGAATAATATTGGGAATAGTAAACTTTTGCTCATATCTGGGCATTGCTCATATACATGTTGCTAGATATGAGACAAGAGTTATGCATTTTACAGATCTTAGGGTGGAAGAGACATATTCAACATGCTCAATGGTAAGAATCAAGAATATCTTTTACTCTATTTCCTTTCTTTCCCATGAGGCATAATCATAGTTTCTTTATTGCGTTCATTCTTCATCTCTGTATTTCTTAGTGTGTATATCAGAGGGTTGAGCATGGGGTCAAAGATAGTATAAAAAAGAGCAAAAGCTTTTTATTCTGGTAAAGTAGAGGCTAGTCGAATGTAAATGAAGAGTAAAGGACCAAAAAAAGGACCATCACAGTGATATGGGAATTGCACGTGGAAAGAGCTTTGTGGCGATTCTCCACAGCGTAGGACCTGACAGTGTATAAGATCACAGCATAAGATATCAACAGGACAACAAAAAACACCAGGCTCATCGGGCTGAACTAGCAATGATCAAGAGACCAATTCTGCTTGTCAGCACAGGCCAGTTTCAGCAAAGGGTACACATCACAGAAGTAGTGATCTATCTCATTGTGGCTACAGTTGGGTCAGAAGATGGAGAGGAGAAACTGGCCACAGAACGCAGGAATTCCCCTGCATAGGAAGCGGCAATCATGATGTTACACCTCTGCCTGCTTATGATTGTGGTGTAGAGCAGGGGCCTGCAGATGGCCACGTAGCAGCTATAGGCCAAACCTGTGAGGATGAAGACCTCAATGCCACCAAACAAGTGCGTGGTAAAGAGCTGTGTCATGCAGCCATTATAAGAAATGGCCTTATTTTCTGCCATGAAGTCCATGATGAACTTGGGGGTCACAGTGGAGGTATAGCAAAGGTCTGAGAATGAGAGATAACTGAGGAAGAAATACATAGGCTGGTTAATAAGTTGACTGTCGGTGATAGAAACCATGATGAGCAGATTTCCTGTCAAATTGCAATATATCAAATAAGAATAGCAAAAACAGAGAACTTCTACTTCCTTTTCCTGAGAAAGTCCCAAAAGAATAAATTCTGTGACATTATTTTCCATGATCCAGAGCAGTTTGTAGCCACCTGAAATTAGATGAATAATGAATTTTTATGAGATATTTTTTAATATGGTGAGGCATATCATTCCTTGCATGGGGAAGGTTATAATGGAAAAATGGTTCATGAGTCGAAGAAAATATAATTTTTCTCTTTTATTCAAGAAGGCTTTCCAGCAAAGCTTTTTGCCCCTTTCTTGAAAACATTAACTACTGGAAAAAATGTTAGGTTACTGAGAGGAAAACTAACATTGTATAATAAATATATTATATTTATGTAACCATTATCTTAGCATGCTTTATCAAGTATCAGTTGGGTATTATGCCCAAATAGAATTATAAAATTTCTCCTTTAAGTAAAAAACAACTCAGATCTCACTTTCCTGGTCTCACTGTTATTTAGTACATACGCACATAAATGAAGCAGAGTGAAAATAGAAAAATAAATAATATACCAATATATGATATGTGTTATGTTGGCAATATTATATGTGAGAAACTTTCTGCCCTATATCCTATGTGCAAAGATTATAAATAGAAAAAACACCAAATGTATTTGGAGTTTGAAAGCATTTTATACATACTATAATTAGTTATATTTTCTTTTGTTTTGTTTACTAACTTTTAGAAATCAAATTAACTCTCCCCTGGGCTTGGTTTTAAAGTTATCAAACATTGATAAGATTAAATCTGGGCATATTTCACTAACAGTCACATATACGCGGCATATATATACCTGATGTCTCATGCTTTGGCCCAGAAATAAGTTCACCAGAAAGAAGGCTATATGTTTTTTGAGAGTAATACAGTTTATCCATAGCATTGTTGTGGAGATTAAATAAGGTAACAAATGTGAGATACTTTACAAATGTCTGGCAATTTTCAACTTTTAGAATTGTTTTACTTATTTTATGTATGTTAACCAAGTCTTGTAACTTCAGCTAGAAATGAGAATTTGGCTCTGCCAGTTTCTCCTGTGCTAATTCCCTTATCATTCAAGTTGGCTTTCCAATTCTGGTGCAAGTATCCTATCTTAATTATCACCACAATTCCCTCATTTCTGTAAAATAGGAAAAATTGTCTTGGGTGAACAATTCATTGTTCTGCCAGTACCTAGCACAAATTCCTAGACTACTCAAATCCAGTGGGAGAATTTAGATTATGCATTTATAAAGATATTGTAAATTGATTGGGATGGTAAGGAAGGTCCATCCTTCTAATTTTACAAGTGAAGGATTATATTTCATGGTCAACTAAAGGAATAACAAAAGAAGTTGGCTATCTCTATTTTTCAACACATTATCATCTCAGACATAAGAAAAACAAATATTTACAAAAGTACTACACTAGTGCAAAGTGTTAATAATAAGGAAACTGCATATATGAAGGAGGATATGGGAACTATACTTTCTGCATGATTTTTCCTTGAAATCTAATTAAAAACAACAACAACATGTATTTGACTTTCAGGAGTCATTTGGTATTTGAAAATAGTGTCAATTGATTTGGCTTGGTTTGTTAGAAACTCATCCAATCTCATACCCACATGGATAAATTGTCTTCTTTCTGATTCATGTAAACAAATTGTTTGATTCTTCCTAACTAAACATCCTAAAAATGTATGCTCATTTTAGTGCCCATATTGCCAGTCTTAGCAACTTAGACTAGCTTTACGTTTCTTCATTCCCATTATTTTCACACCCTTTTCCTTGTCACTATTATAGAGTTATATAATACCACCTCTATAATGTTTCTCTGGTAAGAAATGTTAAACCTTAACAGATAAATAACTCTCTATTGGTAGAATTTCAAGAATCATTAATAAGGTAAGAAAGAACTGTTTGCAAAGAAGCTTTTAATCCATTCCTTGAAATCATATTTTAATTTCTCAACTTCATGTTTATAAAATATGAAGCTCTTTGTATGTAAGATATTTTATATTTTTTTATAATTTCAGCATCAAGATATTTGAAATTTATTTTCAAAACTCTAAGTCCTTCTCTCCATTTTTCCTTTCAGTGGATTAAAATCATTCAAAATTGTGCACATAAAGCTCTTAACATAAAGTAGGATTTTTGGAAATAAAAAACATAAATTGATACCGAGTATGGTAGTTAGCATTAAGTGCCGCACAGTGTCCTTTTGGTATCCTTTCTACTGAATAGTGAAGGAGGGGTATCCATAATGATATATTAACTATCTAATTCAATTAACAACTGCATTTTATAATTTTAAAATTATTTCCAGAGATTAAAAAAATAATGCTTTATTATAACTTATTCCAAAATTATATTCCTATGTGTTAGTGATAAAAATTCTGTTACATTTTTAATTCCAATGTTTCTTTCCTTCACCTTTTACTTGATTCATGAGCTTGATCCCTTAAGATTTCTCAGCTCTTTTTCCATCACCAATAGTCTATGAGTCTGTCTGATTGAACCCATTGAATCTCTGTGAGAATCCTTATCATGTAATAAACTAAATTACATTTGAATAAGACAATTAAAATGCCACTGTGTTAAGGCTGTCTCACATACTGAAAGTGGAAATAAAGAGAATAATTGGGAATTATGAGGAAAATAAACACATACATTTTTTAACACAGCCTATTTTGAAAATTTTTTGGTAAAAAATATTGTAATCACAAAAATGCACCAATTCCAGTTTATGTGGGAGATGGACTCCAGTTTATAAAAGGAAGATATTAATTTACTTTTAATCTGGTACAAAAACCATATGGTGCACCACTCCAAAAGTGTATTCTATGCTCCTGAATCACTTAAAACATTATTTTTCCTATTTTCAAGTATAGCTATAAAAGCTAAGAAAGTATTACCTTTATATTTCTACAGGAATCATTTAATATCATCATTTTGATGTAAATATTTATATTATGCCTTGTCAACAGCCATCATTTAAAATGCTGGGTTATTTGAAAAACAATGTAAAGCATTATCTCCTTCATCTGGCCATACTACTTCCTAAGGAGATGATTTTAATACCTCACTTATTTGTACTTCAGTTTAACCATAAGTAAATTGAGGTAGTTAAATTAGATGCTCTTTAAGGGCCTCTTCCAGGCCTGACCCCATAAGTGATTTTGACATAAGTTCTAAGAATGCAGCAGCTGGGTGTTATCTTTCTTCCAAGCACCTCAGAATAAATTCACAATTACTGCCTCATGTCATTGTCTCTCTCTTATCTCCTTTAACATCCTGGATACTAAAGATGTCCAATTACACAATCACTGCAAATATGAATACCACAGAGCCTCCAGACTCTCTCCCATTCATTTGACCCATCCTATCTTGCTACCTTAAATTCCTGAAACACTGCTCCTTTTATGTAATCCACATACTCAGAAATCTCCAGTAAACACTATAATTTAATTGGTATGCATTTAATATTCATTTAGCCATAAGATTCCTTATGGCTCTCTACTACAGTAGAGTCAGACATTCACCATTCCCAATCAGGTCTTGCTTAATTCATGAGAGTCTGTTCAACTCCTACCATTTCTAGATAGATTTCATTGATTAACTCAACCCTCCAAGCAATGAATACTAAAACCTTCTAGGTCTTTTGACACTTAGAATTGGCCACGTGGCTTTATATTGTTTACTTATTTTTGTGCACTTGTTAAATACTTTAGCTTTTCTCTCTTATCAAGTTAAGGGTATCTTAACTTGGTGAGTGTTAGGGCCAGTGCCGCATATTCTCTCTGAATTGGACATAAGGGAAACAAAATAAAAATAAAATAAAACAAAACCTTATGGTCTTTAGATTTGTGTTGAATCTTAGGTCTCTGAGTTTCAAGATTTTCTTGTACCTTTCTCTGGAATATAAATCATTCATCTTCTGCTTTATTTATTTCCTCTCAACTCAAAAATCATGAAAGAGAAATTATTGTTGGCCTCTTTGAATTCATTTATGCAAATGACACAGTATATGTAAATTACCATTTACGGATTCTATAAAAATATAAAGCAACAAGAGATAGACGCTCTATATTATAAAGTAGAAGGAGCAATAGTTTCAACAATTGATTGCATTTCTTTTACTAAAGTATGGCCAGAGTTTTCCAAGAAACATTAGTCAAGACATAAAAAAAATCATTGTTACTATTTTAATAATAAATACCAAAATTATATTTCTTTTTGATCATGGAAAGTGATTAGATGAAGGCTGCTTAAACAAAACTTAATAATTGTCCAATGTCTAATTCTCCAGGTGCTCTAATTAAATCTAAGATATATGCAATAAGCCACAGCTTCCATAGAATCCAAATCAACTGATAAATTCAAAGAATATGCATTACTAAATCTCAATGTATAAACAACTCAGCAGATTCTTGAAGGTGACACTTACCTATTCTCCAAGGAAATGTTTCAATTTTTAGTGTAGAAAATTCAAGGGCCTTTTCCCAATTTTATTTCAATTTTCAAGAAAATAAGAAATCTATCTTCAACTTTCATATCAGCATATATTCTTTTTTTTTTTAAACAAATCTGTTTTATTGGTACATATTAACAAAGCATACAATTCATTCAATGTGTACAATAATAGTATTTGGTATAATCTCATAGTTGTACATTCATCATTTCAATCATTATTAGAGTATTTTCATTATTTCAACAATAATAGTAAACAAAAAAATGACAAACAATAAACAAGAAAATTCCTCACCTCTCCATCTCTCTGTTTCCACTTCTTTTTTTTTTTTTAATTTATATATATATAAATATATTTTAAGAAGTGCTTAGATTACCGAAAATACTACACCTAACCCCCTGGGTTTCCCATGTTGCCCACCCCCCACACCTCCCACCACATCCCACACAAATATCTCCCACAAGTGTGGCCCACCACCCTCAATGGACTTACACATCCTGGGGCCTTGCCACCAACCCTAGACCACAGTTCACATTGTAGACCACACTCTCTCTCACACAGTACTGAGTGGTGTGTGCTGATTTAAAATGGCCTATATCCGTTGCCACAACGGTACTCAGGACAACCTCCAAATCCCAAAGAAGCCCCTGTATTTCAACTACTCATCCCCTCCCTGCCCCAAAAGTGTCAAGTGGCCACTGGCTCCACCTCATTGTTATAATTTCTTCCATTGCTAGAATCACCATATGTGTACAACAGAATACCATCAAGTCCACTCTAACCCATAGTTATCCCCCCAATCCTGAGGGGACTGGGATGGTGATGTCCACTCCACCTCCAAGTGAGAGAGGGCTTATATCTCATGGATATGGTGGGTGGGATGATCCTGCCTGCAGATGCAGGCCCTCTCCATTCCCTGGGATGGCCATTGCCCATCGTTGTCTCCTCGCCAGGTGACTTGGATGAGTCCATTGAGCTGTAGGGTAGGAGTTGCAGCTCCACCAAGATTCCATGCACACCTGGCACATAGGTAGGCCAGAGACTCCAGTCTCTGGAAGTATACCTAAAAACTTCTGCATCACATATGGGTTTGAATAGAAGGGACTGCATATATTCTTTATCAATCCTCACATTGTATATTTATCACAGTTTCTTGGGAAAATGAATACAAAGATAATACATGGTTCCTGTTTGACTTCCAAACAGGTTTAAATAAGAGATATTTAACTTGGTGGAAATTTTATTCTAGTACCTCTGTGAGTTTGTAAGTTCTCATTAGGATAATTTGACCAAGGTGAAATTGAACTTTATTTTAAAAACTTTGTTCAAAGTTCTAATAATATCAATATCAATCAAATCATCTTTATTTCCCTAGTGTATCTGGAAACTAAGATAAGATCAGTTTCCATTTTGCTAGAGGAATAATTGTGTGAAACTCTGTTGGCCCATAAAGAAAGGACATAAGTCCTACTCCAGAGGAAAGAAAAATAGTAGAAAGAGTAATCAAGTCTGAGTTATAGGTAAATGGAAAACACTAGTGCTGTCTCAGTTTATCATTTGAGAAGGATGCTGGTTACTCCAGCATGCTTCCCTCAGTCTAATAAAAACTTTAAAGAGTGAACACAACCTATGACTATGGTAGTCTGTGTCTTTTGTGGACCCCAGAAAATTATGTTCTTGAATATGTCCATTCCTGTGGGTGTGAACCCACTCTATGTGGTACCCTTTGATTAGATTACTTCAGGCAATGTGTAACCCAGGGTGGGTCTTAATAGTTTTACTGGAGTCTTCTACAAAGGGGACTAATATACAGAGAACAAAGGCTGCAGATGGAGAGAAAAGCCCTCAGAGGCTGAGAGAGAGGGTCCTGAAGACCAGAGGCTGGAATCCGTGAAGTACAGAAGTATAGAAAGAGGAATCCACAGAAGATGAGAGAGAAAGACACAGATGGAGCAACCAGAAGTCGAATGCAAGGGCCTAGAGGAGAAAGCAGAGCCTGGTAGATGCCACTACTGTGCCCTGCCATGTGACGGGAGTCTATGATCAATGGTAGCTGATCTTCAGGTGAAAGCTTCTCCTGCTGCCTTGATTTGGACCTTTTTCACAGCCTTGAAACTGTATGCTTATAAATCCCCATTATAGAAGCCAAACCATTTTTGGTGTATTACCCTGGCAGCCCATTGACAACTAAATGGGCTAATGAACCTTCCCTTATCAATGTTAATGGCTGTTAATTTTCCCTTTACTATTTTTGCAAGGAATCCCTTTATCTACCACACCCCTGTGATGGAATATATTACCAAATCTTTAACATTATTATTTCTTTTTATTTTATACATGACATGCATTCTCAGTAACCTAATCTTCCCTGACAGCATTTTCTTCAAACTCCACTGAACAATCCCTCCATTTTTCTACTTTATTTCAATTGTTATTGAAACATAATTTATTTTTCTTTTCATGAATACAATTCATACTTATCATAGATAAAAAGTCAGAACTTATAAAATAAATTTCGACTAAACCTCATAACCTAGAAATGAGCATTTATATATGCTTTTTTAGGTTATCACATTCTCATAGCACATGTGCATTCTGATTTTCACTTTACAATTATATTGTTTAAAATGTTATGAAGTAAAAACTAACTGGAATTCACAAACTTTCATGAATATATTCTTCTTTTCTCCCTTTTAAAAATATATTATGTGCTTGTTTTCTCTTAGTTTGTTTAAATTTTACCTTATGCTGCAAAAACCTTTAAAAAATGTTTAGAATATCAGCTCATAATATACACATGCTTAGATAGGTATGCAAGAATATACAAAAAATTATATTATTTTCCAATGTCAATGAAATATTTGCAAATATCAAGATTATTGGGAAATAGTCTATACTGAAAGAGTTTTTTGCCACTAGCAGTTAAAGCCATGAGCTTGTAACAAATTTAACCAAAAGAGGGATCCTTTCCAACATATATAAAGAACTTTTACAAATTAAAGTTCTTTATATATTAAAGAATTACAAATCATCTGACAGGAAAAAAAAATGGCAAAAGACCAGAATAGGCATTTCATCAAAGAAGGTATCCAAATGGTTAAATAACATATTAAAAGATGCTTAGTCTCATTAAAAATCAAAGAAAAAGAAAGTAAAATCATAATTGTTTATTACCATATATCCACCAGAATGGTTAACATTTGAGAAGTTGACAACAGCAAGTACTGGTGACACTGTGGGGCAGCAGTAACCCTCACATATGTCTCCCTTTCATTTGCTTTGTGGTTCTTATTATGAGATTGTTATGCATTGAATTGTCTCCCCAAAAAGATACCTTCAAATCCTAACCCATGGTCCCAAGTGTGTAGAAATAGCACCTTTGAAGACACTATTAGTTAAGATGAGGCCCAACTGGTTTAGGGTGGACCTAAATATTACTGGTGTCTTCTTAGAAAGAGGAAATTGGACAAAGACAAACAGAAGGAAAAATGCCATATTACAACTGAGGCAGAGAATGTCATAAATTCCCAGCAAGCCACTTCCAGAAGCCAAGAGAGAAGAATGGAGCAGATTCTCCCCTACAGGTAAAAGAGAAGGTAAAGGCTCACTTAGAGTTGGCATCTAGACTTCTATCTTCCAGGACAGTGAGACAATAAACTTCTTTTGTTTTAAGCTACTAGTGTTTTGTCATGACAGTCTTAGGGCATTAAGAGAGTGATATACACTGGACTAGAGGTAAAATGGTGACTATGAAATCTAGGAACCAGGCCTTGTGGAGAGTTTCATCTACTGAGGAAGTTAAGCATAATAAGAACATTTTCAAAATAGATATGAAATGACAACTATGTGAGAGTTGCAGGTTGTAGATTGTGTGATAGGAGAATGGGCAATTTTCCATAAACTTTGGAAGGCCTCCCTGAGATTGTGATGGTAGAGCTGAGGCTGGATGACAAAAACAAGTTCACTGAGTCTGGAGGTGAGGAAAAGTGAGACAACACAAATGCTGACAGCAACAGCATGTACTAGGTACTTACGGATGTCTAATTGGGAAAATAACATTTTCTTATATTACTGTAGTATCAGCCTCCAAATCCGGCCTCCTAGTGGCATTTCTTCCTCTTTCAGTTTATCCCTCGTTCTGCAGCCCAAATGCATTTTCTAACACACAATACGTACTTTATTATTCCACATATCCCTCATTGATTGCACAATCTTTCTTGATAAACTCCTTAGCATGACATACATACACAGGCCTTTGATGTTTGGCTCCTGTTTTTGTTTTCTAAGAGTTGCTAGGAGCAATATACTAGAAATGGTTTGGAATTTACAATGGAAATTTATTAGGTTAAAAGCTTACTGTTCTGAGGCTGTGAAAGTGTCCAAATCAAGGCATCATCAGAAATGCTGCATCACCAAAGTTCCGCTACAGGTAATCCTGGGCTGCTTTCATGTGGCAAGGCACATGGAATCATTTGCTTCTCTTCTTGGTCTTGTTGCTTCAGCTACTGGAAGCTCCAACTTTGGCCTCTCTTTCCAGGGTTCCTCTCTGAGCTCCTGCATTCCTTCTCTCAATCTCTGTGGTATTTTCTCTGTTTTTCTGCTGCTTTCAGTCCTCAGTTTCTAAAAGACCCTAGCAAAAGGACCAAGGCCCACGCTGGGTCACACCTCCCTGACGTAATCCAACCAAAGGATCCCACACCCACAGGAATAGATTAACTTTAAGACCATGATTTTCTCTGGGATCCACAAAAAGCTTCAAACTGTCAGTTTCCATTTAGGTCTCTGTTTATTTTCGCTGCATCCTTTTTTTCCCCATGCCACATGTTCTAACCATGTTGACTAAGCTTACTAACAACACCAGGACCCTTTAACTAGAGTGTTGATCTTGACTCTCCTTTAGACCTCTTCAGCCTTGCTTTACCAATTGCTTCTTGCCCTTAGGACTATACTTTCATTTCATTGGCTCCAGGACAGGAAAATGTTCCTAATTCCAGCCTCATCCTAGCCCAGCCTCTGTGACTTATCAGTCTTAAGTGATCTTATTACCTCTTTAAGCATCATTATTGTTGAACATATTACACTGTATTGAAATCACATGCATGTTCATTTTCCTTCCTGTAAACATAAGATTTATAGGGAATGGATTTTGTTTAATTCACCATGTCCCTCCTCCAACTATTGCAATGCCTAGAATATAGTAATCACTCAAATTGTATTTGCTGAAAGCATGTAATTCTCCTTTCAACCTGCTACAGAAATATTAAATTTACAATATATTTAATGTCCTCCAGGTTCATCCATGTTGCCATATGCTGCATAATATTCCATCGTGTGAATAGACCACAGTTTGTTTATCCATTCATCTGTTGATGGACACCTGGGTTGTTTCCAACTTTTGGCAATGGTGAATAATGTGACTATGAACATCAGTGTGCAGATGTCTATCATGTCACTGCTCTCAGTTCTTCTGGGTATATATGCAGTAGTGGTATTGCAGGTGCATTACTATGAACCAAATATATTGTGTAATATATTGTTTGATTTAAAAAAAAATATGTGTATCCATTACATTTAATTGAGAAATGTATATATTTATTCATCTGTGTTTACTTTTTAATTTTTAATTGTTTATGTTTCCACTTATTAAATGTACAAAATAAAGTTTATATATATATATATATATATTTAATGGAACAATTGTGGACTTACATCAGTGACAGTATTTATTTATTTTGTTGTTGTGATTTGATCAACTCTGTATATTCTTTTTAAAATTGATTATTGTGGAAGTGACTAAACACACACATATTAGTCCAAGTTCAGTATTAATAGATGGAAAAAGCAAAAATAAAAAAAAAAAATTACTGTGAATTGTTGCAGGAATATAGTAATTTGCAGTCTTTGAATATTTGTGGCCTTATCATTGAAAGAAATGGGGATGAAATGAACAATCACCAAAGTACATTACAATAATCAACTTGCTTTCAATTTGTGTCTGTTACTCTTTATGCAATAGGATCTTCATTTAATTTATGATATCACCCTGCCACCTAGTGGTAATTCTATTTCTACCACCTGTATGAGCAATATTTATGCTCTCAACTATTTTGGAGGAGGATTTTGTACTCTTGGACTACAATTTTAAATCTTTACCAATTGACATGAAATTTAGCTGAGATAAAGAATTTTGAGTCAATTTAGCTATATGGGGGAAAATAAAGTCAACATTTCTTTATCATTATGTCAAACTAAAATAAACTTTTAAAATATGCTTTGTGTGTGACCAGAAAGAATACTAGACTGGGGTTTTAAAAATCTGGGATTCATTTGTCTACTTCTGATATCTTCAAAACATTCAAATTTGGTTTACTCGTGTAATATTTTTAATACCATTGGAAATTATGACAAAATGAAGGAAGTTCCTGAAGAAATTGAGCATTGGATTGGATGTTCTGTGTGTAAAATTAATGATTCATAACTGAAACTATCTAAATAAGCATGTCGGGATTGGGGAAGAGTTATATGGGTAACCAGCTGAGCACAGTGGAAATTAACAGAAGGTCACTTTTCCCATGATATCATTGCTCCCCAGCCACTTTTCACTATTTCCAAAGGAAGCTGTATTGAGATTCTAGTAAAACAGCTTGTTGAGGAATAAAGACTTGATGAATTTATACCCAATCAGTAACCTATTTTCAGTTCTAGAATAAGATTTCATTTTCTTTGTGATTTTTGAACTAGATTGATTTGCAATATGTTGAGCAACAACAGGAAGTGCTCCCAGCCCAGCAAGAAGGAAAAAAAAATAGCTTAATTTCTTGTGAATTTCTGATAACAAAGGAACACTCTCATTGTCTGGGCCAGTCAGCTCCCATTGTACCCAGGAAAATGGAGTGCATTAGACAATAAGCCAAATTCAAGCCCTTGCAGAGAGACATTAACGATGTTTCCTTTGGAGAGCCAGTTTGAAAATTTGCTATATTTTAATACCCCACACAACATGTCCGGTTGTTCTGTGCATACCAAGGATACAAAGGGAGAAAACTGTGGCTTCTCGAGTAGACATAAGTGGAATTTCAAACATTTCTAGTTGGTTTTCTTCTCTTGCCTTCTGTGATTTAAGACAAATTTGCAGCCCTAACTGTGAGTTAAACTTACAGGTCCATTCAACTGTAGCAGCTATTGGTACTCCAGAGAAACTGTAATTGACAACAGCTATAAACAGTATTGCATGCAACACACATAGCATGTGTGTTTTTTCTTTAATTGGCAAGTTCATTCTTAATAACTTATTTCTGCCTAGGGTAAAGAGTGTCAGGAATCTGCATTTAATTCATTTGTAAATTTTTTGATACTTTATTTAATATATTCAGAAATGCTTTGAGAATTAAATGCTATCAACGGTTTGCAGTTGACATGTAAACAGCACAGTTTTCCAAAATGTAAAGTAAAATATAAATGCAAACAATGTGTGATTTATATATCAATGTAAATATGCATATATGATTTTTAAATAAATATCTTATATCTTTATATCTTTCTATATATCAATCTTTAACTATATCTCTCTATATCTTTACCATCTATCTATCACCTTCTATCTCCCTATCCTCTCTCTCTCTTTCTCTTTCAATTATCTTGGTCTAAAGCCATGCATCAAACATTGGGATAAAGAGGAGTTTTCTGAACTGGGACTTAGGTACCATTATCCTAGATATCCTTTCCACATGGTAAGAGAGAGCCTCAGAGGCCCACATCCCCTTTCTCCTTAATGCTTTCAATCTCCCAATCACATACAAGATGACTAATCTCATTATGCATTTTTAAAATTGAGATAATTAATGTAATGAAGATCTTAAATGTTCAATTCGATGAGTTGTGACAATTATATAAACTTGTGTAATGGATTTACCCTGTTACCAGCTGTGTTCCATTTGGAAATTTTTAACCATTCCTGTCAAGCAGGTATTGTATCTCATTAGGAACTTAATTTGAATTTCACTGCTGATGAATGATTATAAACATTTTTTTTTCATGTGATTACTGACCATTCATATATCTTCCATCTGCTAATATCTTGTGGGATTTTTGGGATTTGGGGATTTTTAACTGGATTATTTGTCTTATTCTTGAATTGTTAGCCTTATTTTGATATTCTAGATAAAAGTATTTGTTAAGATATGTGTCTTGAGAATATTTTCCCCAGTCTATTGCATGCCTTTTTATATCAACTCTGAGTTACCCTGGAGAAAAAATAACCTGGACCAATTTAAAATGTACAATTTGATGAGCTTGGACAAATTTATAAATCCATAAATTCACTTCCACATTCAAGATACAGAACATTTTCATTTTTCCCAAAAGTTTCTTCAGGCCCCTTTTCAGTATATCCCTCTCTCTACCCCTAGCCTTAGGGAAATTCAGATCTGCTTTCTAACCCTACACAAAAAGTGGAATAGAAATTTTAATATAAAGAATTATTAATATATAGGGAATGAATTAACAAGGGATTGGTTAGTAAGACCTAAAGAGGACTCTAACCAATATAGGAATAGCAAATATAAGGAGCAGCCACTATTCATGGGGCTGAGATAGCACCCTGAAAAAGAGGCCCCTCCTCCCAAAGATGAAAGCCAGTTCTTGATTGGCAGGCAGAGCTGTGATGCAGTGAACACAGAGAAGCCTCTAGTGCTGTGCTAGAGAAACTTGCTGAAAATCTGCTCTTTACCATCCTGGGAAAAGTTTTTCATGGGGAGGTGTCTCATTAAACACAGTCTACTTCAAAATTGATCATGGGGAATTGTCCAGGGAAGCTGCTACCTGATTTAACCTCTAACAGCTGTTTTAGTTCCCTCACTGCTAAAACAAATACCTTACATTAGGTTGTCTAAAACACTGGGAATTTATTTTTCATAGTTTTGAGGCTAGGAGAAATCCAAAATCAAGGACTCACATCAGCATTTCATTTCTTAATAGTTACACACCAAGCCTTGAGAAATAATGGCTTGTGATCTCATGACTGATAAGTAAGATTTGCATGTTTAGACTTCTCTCCTGGAAACTCTACAAGTAATCTGATCGGTGAACTGCTTGAACACCTTTGTATCAATAGATCCCTTGTAATTACTGTAAAGATGTAACTTCAGCCCTACTAACAAACATTGTAAACGCTCGTTTTATGTAGTTACAGTGAAAGTGTAACTTCTGCCCTGTTGGGAAACATTGTGAATGTTCCTTCCTTGAAGATCAGTCCTGAACACTGCGATTTTTGACCATGATCTCCCCTCATGTGCCCTCCCCATTTGCATGTAGACATGTATTATGAAAGACCTTTTTTAGGTCCTGAGAGCTGAGGATTGAACCCAGGACCTCATATATGGGAAGTCAGTGCTCAACACTGAGCCACATCAGCTCTCCTGAGTTGTTTTATGTTTTTGTTTGTTTGTTTGCTTTGCTTGCTTTTTTTTTTTAGGAGGAACCAGTAATTGAATCCAGTACCTCCCATGTGGGAAGCAGACGCTTACCACTTGAGCCACATTCCCTTCAAAAGACCGTTCTTTCTTTGTGACAAGTGAGGCTCAGGCCTTGGAAGTTTCATGCTCTCTGTTCACCATCACAGATGAAGATTTAGGCCAAGTTGAAGCTCAGTCTTTCCAAGAAAGAGGACTCCCTTGGTTGAACCCTAAATTAGCCTACCCATAGGCCTTCATGGCAACCAGAGTAACGTAGAAAAGTTTCCCACTGTCTCCTAAGTGTCTTATCTGAAAAGCACACCCTCCCCTCCCTTAAACAATCTCGCAAGGACAGACAAGCATACAACCTCCCCTCCTTTGAACAATCCTGCAAGGACATCTCAACCCTGCAGCTGTGCCCCAGGCTATCAGGGCATTCTGTGCAAATGCTAGCTAACTGCCAAAAAAATCCGCTTCTGTTTATCCCGCTTGCTTGCAAACTGTGACAGCAACCCCCTATAAAAAGGAGCCATTTTAAAACCTGGGTGCTGCAGTTCTCTCCTGCATGAGAGGTGCTGCAGACACCCGCGGGCTTAGCTCAATAAACTTCATAAAAGTGGTTAAAGTCTGAGTGTGGTCGATCTCCTGGGTTATAACATTTGGAGGCCCCAGCAAGATCAACTGCGAGGTCCCCCTTAATTGGGGTGGACCTCCTCAGACTAAGCGGGAAGTGCCTCCACTTCCTCACCTTTGCTTTTAATTCGTGATTGGATTCCGACTAGGACAGTGGCCTCGAGGAATCTGGTAAGGGATTCTCCCTTTTGTGTTGGCTCCGGAGCATTTGTGGGGGCTGTTGCAGGTGGGACGCCGCGGTACTGCACACCCTGAATCAGGGATGGGACGCCCTCTCCTGATTTTGGAAACTGTTAGGTTTCACTTTGGTATTTGTTGTGTGAGTGGGAGTGAGACTAGTCTCCTGTGTTTTGTTCGTTTGTCTGTCTATGTTCAGTGTTTCTTGGTGTTTTAACTGTTTCAACCCTGACAGGATGGGACAAGGAAAATCCACTCTGCGGACTCCTCTTGAATGCATCCTTGCTAATTTTTCTGATTTCTTTAAGAGATCCTGTGACTATGGGAAGCCAGCAGATCCAGGCTTCCTACGGACCCTCTGTGAACTTGAACGGCCAGCCTTCCGAATAGACTGGCCTTCGGAAGGCCCATTTGATTTATCCCTGTTGTTTGCTGTATGGTCTGTTGTTTATGGGGTTCCCCATCCCGACCAGAGGGTTTACATAGGTGTTTAGATTGACATTGTGTATGATAAAGTAGATTATATCCAGAAATGCCAGAAACCAGGGAAGGGGGATATGTATGCAAGGGTAGGCAGAAAAACCATTTTAGTAACTGCCCTGAAACCTCGAGGGGCATGGGGTCCCCCGGAAGAAAAGAAAGATGAGAAACCAGAGAACAGAAACCCCGTTTTATATCCTGTTCTGCCGGGGGAAACTGATGATATAGCTGAAAGCTTATTTGACCCCCTGCCTTGCCCAAGAACTCCCTCGCAGCAACAGGCCCCAGGGTGCTCGCCCCAAGGGGAAGTCCAGAGTCCTCCCCACACAAGAGGGGGATCTCTCTATCAGCCCCCTCCACCAGGGCCTGATTCTTCAGTGCCCCTGTTGCCGCTCAGGGAAGTTCCTCCTCAACCAGGGGCGCCTCCGGGCCATACTCGAATGATTTATGTCCCATTTTCCACCTCTGATCTCTATAATTAGAAACACCAGAACCCTCCTTTTTCAGAGGACCCCCAGAGGCTGATTTCACTTTTAGAAACTATTTTCCACACTCATCAGCCTACCTGGGATGATTGTCAACAGATTTCACAAACTTTGTTCACTTCTGAGGAGAGAGAGGGAATCCATCAGGAGGCTGCTAAGATTATCTTGGGGGACAATGAGGAGGACTCCCAGACTAGGAGGGATGAATTAGAAGAATTACTCCCTTCGAGTCCTCCTTGTTGGAACCCTAGCACTGATGCAGGAATGACAGCCTTGCGCCACTATCGGCAGTCTCTACTTAGGGGTCTAAGGGCTGCAGCTAAAAAGCCTACTAATTTAACTAAGGTTAGTGCGCGGTCATGCAGGGTAAGGACGAGTCCCCAGCTGCTTTCTTAGAGAGATTATTGGAGGCATATCGAATGTACACCCCCTTAGACCCAGAAGATGAAAATAACAGACGAATGGTAAATATGGCGTTCGTCTCTTAGTCGGCCCCAGATATTAGAAAAAAAACTTCAAAAGCAAGAAGGGTTTGAAGGAAAAGCTAGAAGTGAATTGGTAGAAATAGCTCAGAAAGTTTTCCAAAATAGAGAAGATCCAAGCAGCTCTCACGAATCTTGCTGGCAGCACCAACCCGGAAACCCCATCCCTCCAAGGGATGGCCGGAGAGAGGAGACCTAAAGAAGAACCAATGTGCCTTTTGCAAGGGGATGGGGCACTGGAAAAAGGATTGTCCTAAGTTGATAGGCAGAAGGGCTCAAGAACCTAAGGAACCGGCCTGCCTCTTAGTAGACTCTGAAGATTGAGGGGGTCAGGGTTCCTTCGTGCTTGGCCCCCAGGAACCCATGATAAAGTTAACAGTCGAAGGGAAGCCAACTGAATTCCTAGTAGACACGGGGGCCACCTTTTCAGTTCTCCAAGAGACAACTGGGGAACTTTCATCCCAGAAGACTCCTATCATAGGGGCAACAGGAAAACCTAAATCTTACCCCTGGACTCAAGCCCAAATTACTGACTTAGGAAAGGGTACTGTTACCCATTCCTTCTTAGTAATGCCAGAATGCCCATACCCCCTCTTAGGCCGAGACTTGCTGCGGAAATTAAAGGCAACCATTTCTTTTAAAGATGGGGAAACAATTTTGCAACTGGGAGATCAGCTCCCTCAATCAATTATGTTAACTGTCCCTATCTCCGAAGAATATATTCTATTTGAACAAGAGCCCAAGGGGGCTATAGGAGAAAGCTATATCCAGGAACTACTTACTAAAATCCCCGGGGTCTGGGCAGAGAGCAACCCACCAGGATTGGCTTTGCATCAACCCCTATCATTGTGCAACTCATGAGTACTGCTCTCCCCATCCAAGTCAAGCAATACCCTATACCTCAGAAGGCAAGGGAAGGCATAGCGAAACATATCAAGAGATTAAGAGAAGTGGGGATACTGACTCCCTGCCAATCACCCTGGAATGCCCCCCTTTTACCAGTAAAAAGCCAGGTACCAAAGATTATAGACCAGTACAGGACTGAGAGAAGTCAATAGGAGGGTTGAAACCATTCACCCCACTGTACCTAACCCTTATACCCTTCTGAGCTCTCTGCCTCCAGGACGGACTTTCTATTCTGTACTGGACCTGAAAGATGCTTTCTTCACCTTACCATTGGCCCCTCAGAGCTGACCCATCTTCGTCTTTGAGTGGACGGACCCCGAAGGGGGATTTTCAGGCCAGCTAACCTGGACTAGACTCCCACAAGGATTCAAGAATTCTCCAACCATCTTTGATGAAGCCCTGAGCCAAGACCTCCTGGGATTCAGGGAATCCCACCCTCAGGTACCTCTTTTGCAATATGTATATGACCTTCTTCTTGCAGCAGAATCAGAAGAGGATTGCCTAATCGCCACCAAGGAACTGCTCTCTGAACTAGCACGCCTCGACTACCGGGTGTCCATGAAAAAGGCTCAATCTGTGTGCAAAAGGCCACATATTTGGGCTACCATCTGGAAGAAGGTAAGAACACCCTATCTCTGGGACGGATAGAAGCTATCCTGAATATCCCAACTCCAACCACCAAGTGCCAGGTACAGGAATTCCTAGGGGCAGTAGGCTACTGCAGGCTCTGGATACTTGGGTTTGCTGAAATTGCAAAACCCTTATATGCCTGCACAGGTGGAAAGAACCCTAACTTTCATTGAACTCGGAAAAGAAGAACAGGCTTTTATAGCCCTCAAGCAAGCCTTAGCCTCAGCCCCTGCCTTAGCCCTACCCGACATCATGAAACCTTTTCAGCTGTTTGTAGCTGAAAAGAAGGGGATTGCCAAAGGGGTCCTCACTCAAACCTTAGGGCCTTGGAAACGCCCAGTGGCCTATCTCTCCAAGCACCTAGACCCTGTAGCTGCAGGATGGCCATCATGCATGAAAGCGATAAATGCAACCACCCTTCTTGTCAAGGGGGCACAAAAATTGACCTTGGGCCAGGACTTGCAGATTATCAGGGGCCACACCACTGAGGCCCTCCTTAGATCCCCACCTGACTGTTGGATTTCGAATGTGCGTCTTACTCAATATCAGGTGCTGCTTCTAAATCCCCCTCAAGTCACTTTCTCTAAGTCCATGGCTCTCAACCCAGCTACTCTGTTGCTAGATTCTAAATATGGAGAAATTGTCCATGATTGTCTGGACATTTTAGAGACTATCACTGGATCTAGACCTGACCTCCAGGACACTCCCCTAGAAAACCCAGACTACGAGCTTTATACTGATGGAAGCAGTTATCTGAAAGATGGACTGAGATATGCAGGTGCAGCAGTGACCACGAAAAATCAAGTACTCTGGTCACAGGCCTTGCCCCAAGGAACCTCCACTCAGAAAGCAGAACTAATTGCTCTGACTCAGGCGCTTCACTGGGCAAAAGATTTGAAGACCATCACCAACTCAGAGGTAACCCGTTGCTCAGCATGTGCTCAGGTCAACCCAGGGCCTCCAATCTCTCGCAGTGTAGGGGTCCGAATCAGAGGCCATGAACCAGGGGAACACTGGGAATTAGATTTTACTGAAATTGGAAAAAGCAAATACGGCTATAAATATCTCCTGGTCTTTATAGATACTTGCTCCAGATGGACTGAAGCTTTTGCCACCAAGCATGAGACTGCCAATGTAGTCGCCAGGCACCTCCTGACAGGAATCCTCCCACGATTTGGCTTACCCTTGGCGTTGGGGTCTGACAATGGCCCGGCATTCATAGCCAAGATATCCAAAAGTCTAGCCGAGGCACTTAAAATAAACTAAAAATTACATTGCATTTACAGGCCTCAGAGCTCAGGACAGGTAGAGAGGATGAATAGAACTTTAAAGGAAACTTTAACTAAATTAAAATTGGAGACTGGAGAGAGTTGGGTAAGTCTTCTCCCTTTCACCTTACTAAAAACCAGATGTACCCCTTATTTGAAACATTTAACCCCTTTTGAAATAATCTATGGAAGACCACCTCCCATAATCCCCAACTCCTAACACCATCGCACCCACTGAACTTCTTTAGTAATTCTTTGCTAACTATGCTAGACTCTGTTTTCTCCCTTCTGAATGAAACTCAGCTGGCCATCTCCACTGAGTGTTGGCTCTGCTTCAATCCGGCACCATCATACTACGTGGGGATTGGTGCCAACCTGATGAAAAAAATGGCCCCCCAGAATGTCTCCTACACCGATGCCGACAACTTTGAAACTGGTATCCTGTCTGATTGTTCTCATCAGAAAAAAACTCACCCTCAGCGATCTCCAAGGACAAGGTATCTGTTTCACCAGTGGCAGCTACTCCATAAACAACTCACCTTATAAAGACAATTGCCTGAACACTGTCCCCCTTACTGCTGCAGGATCCACTTGAACTTTAATCACCCCCAATGGTACCTGGTTTGCCTGCTCATCTGGTATCACCCGCTCTATTGCCCCTAGTAATGCTTCTGACCTATGTATTGGTGTTTATATCATTCCCCAGGTTTACCTATATGCTGGACCCTCAGGTACTGCCACTTCCTAGCTCAGGATCAACATTTTAGACTACAAAAAAGGACTCCAATTCTAATCCCTATCTTAGCCACCTTAGGGATTGCAGGTTCAGCAGCCATAGGAGCTGGGGCCATGATTACCTCTGACATTGGTATTAGAAAACTTTCAGCTACTTTCTCTGCTAATGTCACTCTCCTTCAGACCCAAGTACAATATCTTAAAAAACAAGTTAACTCCTTAGCAGAAGTAGCTATACAGAACAAAAGAGAACTAGATTTACTGTTTCTGAAACAGGGTGGCTTATGTGCCGCCCTCGGAGAAGCCTGCTGTTTTTATGTAAACCATTCAAAAATTATTAAACAATCAATGCAAGAACTACAAAAGAGACTCAGAGAGAGGGATCTGGAAGAACAATCCTCTGAGTCTTGGTTTCAGAACCTTTTCAATTGGTCTCCATGGCTGACTACTTTAATTTCAGCCCTAATAGGCCCTCTCATACTGTTACTTTTGGGTCTCACTTGCGAACCTATCATTATCAATAGGCTTGTAGCTTTTATCAAGAACAGAGTCCAATCGGTCAAACTAATGGTATTAGCCCAACCCTACCAACACCTGCCAATGACTGGAGACCACTATGATGAGTCAATGATTTGACCCACTAAGAAGAGAAGTGGGGAATGTTGAACCCTAAATTAGCCTACCCATAGGCCTTCATGGCAACCAGAGTAACGTAGAAAAGTTTCCCACTGTCTCCTAAGTGTCTTATCTGAAAAGCACACCCTCCCCTCCCTTAAACAATCTCGCAAGGACAGACAAGCATACAACCTCCCCTCCTTTGAACAATCCTGCAAGGACATCTCAACCCTGCAGCTGTGCCCCAGGCTATCAGGGCATTCTGTGCAAACGCTAGCTAACTGCCAAAAAAATCCGCTTCTGTTTATCCCGCTTGCTTGCAAACTGCGACATCAACCCCCTATAAAAAGGAGCCATTTTAAAACCTGGGTGCTACAGTTCTCTCCTGCATGAGAGGTGCTGCAGAAACCCGTGGGCTTAGCTCAATAAACTTCATAAAAGTGGTTAAAGTCTGAGTGTGGTCGATCTCCTGGGTTATAACACCTTCCAGACCATCAAGGGTGAGGCCCCCGTTAATAACCCTATTAAGTGCTCTTTTGCTTGCCAAGCTGCACTAGTCTGAGTCTTTCTTTGGTCAGACGTATCCCTCTTAATCTGGTGGGAAGCTGTCATTTTACATGGCTCCCTGCTATAGGCAAAACAACACCCACAGGAATGGATTAGAAATAAGAACATGTTTTCCTCAGGTGTACAGCTCCAAGGCACCAAACCAGCCATGTGCTGCTGGCTGCATGCGTTGTAGGAAGCTGGGGCTGGAGAAGAGTCCCATGATGTAGGAACACTTGAAAGAGCTCACATTTTTGTTCTTTCAAGTTTGGAGTGATAACAAATAACCTTCCTAGATCATTCTTTTCCATATGCACAAAATTTCTTTTGATTTATGCTTAGCAATAGGATTGTTGATCACAGCCTATGTATATATTCAGTTTTACCATTTGTGTACTTGACACATCAACTAATATCAGCTGGAGTTTCTGTTTGGTCTGCTCTTGTCTAGTCTTGGCTTGTAAACTTACCTCCAGGCTATAGGTCTTCTGGTTGTTTGGAAAGCTCTGCTCTGTGTATCTATAATCCTTGAATCACTGAGCCAAGATGTGGTCTTCTAAAGTCAATAGCTGAGTCATAAAAAGGTACATGCAACAACAAAAACTATTTTAAGTTCTTTTTTGGGAATAGCCTAGCTGAACAACAATGAAGAGTTAATGATGTATATTGTAGAACTGCAAAATTACCTGGAGAAGAACATAGATATTGGGAGGGTGGAAGAATTAGGCCCAAATCTCAAGCAACCTAAAGTTTATGGTAAATTTTGTTTCATGGAAAATATACTTTTTTATACTGCCAGATAAGAATAACCTAACTGTTACTGCTTTGACTGAAGTTTTCCATATTAATGGCCGATTTGGTTGATTTAATCAAATAACTGTCCTTGATAATTGTTGCTTGTTAATCATAATTGATGTCTCACAGGGTGTGCAGACTTGAGTCTTTTGTGGATCCCAGAATATTATGTTCTTAAGCTAACCATCCCTGTACATGAAAGCCTATTTTATGTACAGGAATATGCATAGGTTGTGGCATTGGGGAATTTGATTTACAGCTTTTCCGGTTTTCCCAAAGGTGATATGCATTTTAATAGATTTGTATTTTTTAAAAATCTGTTTTCTTTAGATATTAAAAAAAAAAAAAACGAAAAATGAATAACATGTAGTATATACATATAATGGAACATTTTCAGATGGTAAATGAAGTGATATTCTGATAACTACAGTAACTAGGTGAACCTTAAAGACATCAAGTTGAGTGAAATAAACCAACTGCACAAGTACATGTATTGTGTAATCTCACCTTTATTAAATAATTAGAATAAGTTAAACTCATAGAGTCAGAATGTAGAATATTGGTCACCAGATGATAGGATCAGCTAGGGAATGAGGGGTTAATGTTTAAAATGTACAGAATTTCTAATTGGTTTGATCTTAAATTTTGGTAATGGATATGATGATGGTGGTACAACATGAACATAACTAACAGCACTTAATTGTATATGTCAGTATTGTTTAAAAGGGGAAATTCTAGGTTTATATATATGTTAGTAGAATGAAAATAAAATAAACAAGCAAGCATAGGAATGCACCATGCAAATGGTGAAACTTCTGTAGTCGAGGACCTTTCATGAAGTGTAAAAAATGTACCAAACTAATGCAAGTTGTTAATAATAGAGTGGTATATGCTAACTCTATACTTTATTCATGACTTTTCTGTAAACCTACAACTTCTCTAATTAAAAAGCAAAATAAAGGAAGGATAAACAAACAATAAAAAATAATGAATATTCAGATTACCCTACCAGATTAAGAACCATATCCAAGAGAGGTGTATTTTGAGGGCAAAGGGAATATGGAATGACAACTGGAAAAAAAATTATTTATAAATACCAATATGACCTTCTGTCTAACTGCAAAGATGATGAATGTATTGTTATGAGTGTTTCTTATTTTGTCATAAATATGTTACCATGTATATACAAGTGGCTGCAGTTGTCTGTTTTGTGACATTTCCAACTATTTTTGAAAAAAACTGTATTCATTGTCATGTGCTATTTCTTTTGTTTTGTTTTCTTTTATTTTGTACATTTAATAATTGAATATATAAACAATTAAAAACTAAAAAGTAAACACATGAATAAATACATATCTCAATAAAATGTATTGGATACATATAAAATTTTTTTGAATCAAAGAATATGTTACACAATATACTTGGTTCACAGTCACGCAGTCATACAGTATTTGTCCTTTTGTGTCTGACTTGCTTCACTCAGCATAATGTCCTACATGTTTATCCATGTTGTCATATGCTTTACAACTTCATTTCTTCTTACAGCTGCATAATATTCCATTGTATAAATAAACCAGGCTGTTTATTGATTTGTCTGTTGATGGACACCTGATTTGTTTTGAACTTTTGGCTCTCGTGAATAATATTGCTATGAACATCAGTGTGCAGATGTCTGGTTCGTGTCACTGGTCTCAGTTCTTCAGGGTATATACCCAGTAGTGGTATTGCCAGGTCATGTGACAAGTCTATGTTCAAATTCTGCCAAACAGTCCTCCACAGTGGCTGTACCACTCTGCATTCCCACCAACAGTGAATAAGTGTTCCTATCTCTCCACATCCTCTCCAATACTTGTAGTTCTCTGTTTTTTTAATAGTGGCCATTCTGATAGGTGTGAAATGATATCTCATTGTAGTTTTCATTTGCATTTCCCTAATGATTAGTGATGTTGAGCATTTCTTCATGTGATTGTTTGCCATTTGTATTTCTTCTTTGGACAAATGTTTATTTAATTCTTTTGCCCATTTTTTAATTGGGTCATTTGTCTTTTTACTGTTGAGTTGTAACATCTCTTTATATATCCTGGATATTAAACCCTTATCAAATATGTGGTTTCCAAATATTTCTTCCCATTGAGTTGGCTGTCTTTTCACTCTTTTGACAAAGTCCTGTGATGTGCAAAAGTGTTTAATTTTGAGGAACTCCCATTTATCTATTTTTCCTTTTGTTGCACATGCTTTGGGTGTAAGATCCAAGAAACCACCACCTACTACAAGTTCTTGAATATGTTCCCCTATATTTTCTTCTAGTAGTTTTATGGTCCTGGTTTTTATATGTAGAACTTTGATCCATTTTGAGTTGATTCTTGTATAAGGGATGAGATAGGGGTCCTCTTTCATTCTTTTGGTTGTAGATATCCAGTTCACCCAACACCATTTCTTGAAGAGAAAGGACTGTTTTGTCCTGTTAACATGGATTTGGTAGGTTTATCAAAAACAAGTTGAATGTATAGGTAAGGGTTTATTTCTGGGTTCTCATGTCTATTCCATTGATTGATGTGTCTATCTTTATGCCAGTACCTTGCTGTTTTGACCACTGTAGCTTTGTAATATGTTTCAAGATCAGGCAGTGAAATTCCTCCCACATTTCTCTTCTTTTTAGAATGTTTTTGGCTATTCAGGTATACTTACCCTTCCAAATGAATTTGATAATTGCCTTCTTTAATTCTGTAAAGTAAGCTATTGGGATTTTGATTGGTATTACCTTGAAACTATAAATCAGTTTAGGTAAGACTGAAATCTTCATGATATTTATTCTTCCAATCCATGAACATGGAATGTGCTTCCATTTGTTTAGGTCTTTTAAAATTTCTTTTAGCATTATTTTGTAGTTTTCTGCATATAGGTCCTGTACTTCTTTGGTTAAATTAATTCCTAGGTATTTGAGTCTTTTTGTTGCTACTGAAAATGGAATTTTTCCACTGATTTCCTCCTCAGATTGTTCGGTACTAGTGTACAGAAACATTATTGATTTTTGCCTGTTGATCTTTTATCCTGCTACTTTACTGAACACCTTTATTATCTTATGTAGCTTTGTAGTGGATATGTCAAGATTTTCCAAGTACAGAATCATGTCATCCACAAACAAGGAGAGTTTACTTCTTCTTTTCCTATTTGGATGCTTTTAATTTTTTTTCTCTTCTCTAATTGCCCTAGTTAGAACTTCTAGTACAATATTGAATAACAATGGTGACAGTGGGCATTCTTGTCTTGTTCCTGATCTTAGAGGGAAAGCTTTCAACCTTTCCACACTGAGTATGATGTTGGCTGTGAGTTTTCAATATATGCCTTTTATTATATTGAGGAATTTTCCTTCTATTTCTCTATTTTGAAGTGTTTTTATCAAAAAGAATGATGGATTTTGTCAAAAGCCTTTTCTGCATCCATTGAGATGATCATGTGGTTTTTTTCCTCCAATTTGTTAATGTGGTGTATTACATTGATTGATTTTCTTATGTTGAACCAACCTTGCATACCAGGAATAAATCCCACTTTGACGTGATGTATAAGTCTTTTAATATGCTGTTGGATTCAATTTGCAGGTATTTTGTTGAGAATTTTTGCATCTATGTTCATTAGAGAGATTGGACTGTAATTTTCTTTTCTTGTAGAATCTTTATCTGTCTTTGGTATTAGGGTGATGTTGGCTTCATAAAATGTGTTGGGTAATTTTCCCTCCTCTTTAATTTTTTAGAAGAGTTTAAACAGGATTGGTGTTAATTCTCTTCTAAATGCTTGGTAGAATTCACCTGTGAAGTCATCTGGTTGTGGACTTTTCTTTGCTGGGAGATTTTTGATGATGTATTCAATCTCCTTAAATGTGATTTGTTTGTTAATTTCTTGTATATCTTGTAGCATCAGTGTAGGTTGGTTGTGCATTTCTAGGAATTTATCCATTTCATCTAGGTTGTCTAGTTTGTTGGCATATAGTTTCTCATAATATCCTCTTATGATTCTTTTTATTTCTATGGGGTCATTTGTAACTTCCCCCTTTCATTTCTGATTGTATTTATTTGCATTTTCTCTCTTTTTTTCTTATTTAGTCTAGCTAGGGGGTTGTCAATTTTATTGATCTTCTCAAAGAACCAGCTTTTGGTTTTGTGTGCATTTTCTCTATTTTTTGTTTGTTTGTTTGTTCTCATTTTCATTTATTTCTGCTCTAATCTTTATTATTTCTTTCCTTCTGCTTGCTTTAGAATTGGTTTGCTGTTCTTTTTTTAGTTTCTCTAGTTGTTCAGTTAAGTCTTTGAGTTTAGCTCTTTCTTCTTTTTTAATATAGGTATTTAGGGCTATAAATTTCCCTCTCAAGACTGCCTTCATTGTATTCCATAAGTGTTGATACATTGTGTTCTCCTTTTCATTTGTCTGAATGTATTTACTGATTTCACTTGCAATTTTCTTCTTTGTCCCACTGATTATTTAGCAGTGTGTTGTTCAGCCTCCACACTTTGCAAATTTACTTTTTTCCTGTCTATTATTGGTTTCCAGTTTCATTCCATTATGATCTGAGAAGGTCCTTTGTATAATTTCAGTCTTTTTGTATTTACTGAGCACTGAATTGTGCCCAAACATGTGGTCTATCCTGGAGAAAGATCCATGGGTACTTGAGAAGAATGTATAACCCACTGAGTTTAGATGCAGTGTTCTGTATATGTCTGTTAGGTCTAACTTGTTTATCATATTGTCAAGTTCTCTGTTTCCTTGTTCAGCTTCTGTCTGGTTCTTCTTTCTAATGATGTGGGTAGGGTGTTGAAGTCTCCAACGATTATTGTAGAAATGTCTATTTCTCTCTTCAATTTTGCCAGAGTTTATCTCATGTATTTTGGGGCACCTTGGTTAGGTGCATAGATATTTATGACTCTTATATCTTCTTGGTGGATTTTTCTCTTTATTAAAATATAATTGCCTTCTGTATCTCTCATAACTTTTTTGCATATAAAGTCTGTTTTGTCTGATATTAGTGTAGCTGCCCCTGCTCTTTTCTCATTACTATTCGTGTGGAGTATCTTTTTCCAACCTTTCACTTTCAGTGGGTTTGTATCCCTGGGTCTAAGGTGAATCTCTTGTAAGCAGCATATGGATGGCTGATTTTTTAAAAAAAATTCATTCCATCAGCCTGTATCTTTTGATTGGGGAGTTTAACCCATTCACATTCAATGATATTATTGTAAATGCACTATTTACTTCCTCCATTTTATTCTTTGGTTTTCATATGTCATCATATTTTCATCTGCCTTTTTACTCATTTGGTTATCCTTTCTGCTATTTTTCTTCTATACTGTCCTCCAAGCCTCTCTCTCCTGTCTTTTTCTTTCCTGTTCTAAGGCTTCCTTTAGTATTTCCTGCAAAGGTGGATTATTTTTTCAAACTTTTTAAATTTTTGTTTATTTGTGAATATTTTATACTCACCTTCATATTTGAAGAACAGTTTTGCTGGATAAAGAATTCTCGACTGGCAGATTTTTCTTTCAGGTTCCTGATTGTATCATACCACTGTCTTCTCACCTCCATGTTTTCTGAGGAGAAATCTCTGCTAAGTCTTACTGAATGTCCCTTGTATGTGATGGTCTGCTTTTCCCTTGCTTCTCTGAGAATTTTCTCTTTATCTTTGACATTTGACATTCTGAGTAGTATGTGTTTTGGAATAGGTCTATTTGGATTTATTCTGTTTGGGGTATGGTGTGCTTCTTAGACATGTAAGTTCATTTCTTTTGTGAGAGTTGGGAAATTTTCAGCTATTATTTCCTCAAATACTCTTTCTGTCCCTTTTCCCTTCTCTTCTCCTTCTGGAACTTCCATGGCATGTATTTTGTTGCTTTTTGTGTTGTCATTCAACTCTCTGAGCCCCTGCTCATTTTTTTCCATTCTTTTCTCTCTCTTTTCTTTTCTCCCTTTAAGTTTAGCTGTTTTATCTTCAGTATCACTTATTCTTTCTTCTATCATTTCAAGCCTGCTGTTGTATGCCTCACATGTGTTTTTTATTTCACCTGTTGTGTCTTTCGTTCCCATGAGTTCTGTTACTTTTCTGCTCAGGGTTTCAATTTCTTCTTTGCATTTGCTCAATGTCTTCTTCATGTCATTTATCTCTTTAAGTATGTTGTCTTTCAATTCATTTATTTGATTTTGGAAATTTGTGTGCATCTTGCTGATTAGTTCTCTCACATTTGGCATCTCTTCTGGCACTTTGATGTATTCCTTTTCTTAGACCATGTCTTCTATTTTCTTAGTATGGCTCATAATTTTTCCTGATATCTAGGCATCTGATTAAGATATAGTTTACTCAGATGCTCAATTTCTTTCTCTTTTGAAGGGATTTAGTGGCAGGAGGCTGTGAGTTACCACTGCTCTTTGATTTTGGGCTCAACCTGAATTGTTAGGATTTTCCTGCTGGTTGCACAAAACTGGGTACTGGACCGAGTAATTGGTTGTAGAGTTGCTTCCTAGGGCTTTGGGCAGGGTGCATATAGAGGCCGGAAAAGACTTCTCCTACTTATTTTTAATTTTCTTACATGCACTTCCTTGATCTGCCAGGAATATGTACTCTTTGGCAGCTCTCAGTTCAATGCCTGGTTGAAGTGTATTTGTTGCCACACAGACCAGATAGGTGTGTTAGAGCTAGGAGCCTTGTAATTCAAACTTTCTCTGAGACAGTCCTCCAGCCTTCTCTGGCAGCCCCCTCCATTTTCTTAGCTACAAAATATTTCCACTCCCTTCTAAGTCCTAAAAAATCAGTCCCTATTAGTAGAGGAAGAGATTAGGAGGGTTATATATCTTTAGCCCCTTGCATGTTCCAAGGCAAACAATGGCATAGCCCCACCTGTCCTGGAAGGGCTCTTGGGACATAGCAGACCAAACTTTTGAGTCAAAAGCTGAGTCAGCCTTAGGCTGTGTCCTTCTCTCTCCCCTTTCCTGGGGCATCCTCAACAATTATTCCCAGCTAAAAGAGAGGGAGATTATAAAGGTTGGATTTCTCCAGTCCTTTGCTCACTCCCAGGGCAAACCACTATGTGATCTCACCTGGCCTGGTAGGGCTCATAGGACACAGCACACCAACTTTGTTGGTCAGAAACTGAATCCGCCTTAGGCTGTGTCCCTCTCTCTCTCCTTTCCTGGAGTGGTAGATCCCTACAACTCCCTTTGCCTGTAGTCACAGGCCCTGAGAAATCTAAAATATCATAATTTGTGGTAGTGTGGGACTACATTCGTGCTCTCTCCTGGAAAATATAAATGGAAGGGTTCCCACAAGTAAGGAATAGAACATGTGATATCTTTCAAGGAGCCCCACCTTGGATTACATATCTTATGTAATCCCCTCCTCCTGGATGTAACCTGGTTTTAGCCACACACTTATAATCAATATATGGCCAAGGTGACAAAATGTCACTAACAATATTTACTAAAATTCTCATACTGCTCATTAACTGTTTCCCTGATTTATTTGAGTTCTTTCTCTGTATTTTTCTTCATCTCCTTGACCATTTTTAAAAAAGGCTTCATTTGATTCACCCAGATTCTTATCTTTTTCATTGATGTTTTCTGGGTTTTTATCCTTTTCCTTTTGATGTGTCATGATTTCCTATATCTGATTGTCTTGTATTCTTTTTTGTGCACTGTATATTTTATTATTTTAAAACAGATGATTGATAAGCTTTTGTGATTTATGAGTGTGTGTTGAAATTTAAATACCATGAATCAACACAGGCTTAATTGGGAAGGGAATCCCCCAAAATAATTGCTACCATAGCCTTTTCCCTGAAATTCCAACCGCTTTGCTTTCCTGAAAGTTTTCAGCATCTATACAGTCTCTATGAGCTTGTTCAGGGTAGAAGCACTTCTGTACTCCCACTTTTGCAGAAGAGAATGAGAACTGCCCTCCCCCTCAATAGGAAGTGAATGCACATGGAGAGGAAGGTGTCCATGTGTCCTAGAACAGTAACACAGTTTCTGATGTAGATGCACCCACCTATCCCATTCTGCAGCCATTTCACATACTGATTATTTACTTGCAGAGACCTGAAAACACTTGGTTAATGTATTAGATTTGATATTCCCCAGGCAGTTTCCGAGCTTGAATGGGAGGTGATCAAGGAAATTTAGTGCAGGTTCCCAAAAGAGTCTCTAGCTGTGCTCTGATAGTTTCTTGGGCACCAGAAGCCCAGTTGTCCACAAGAAATGAAATCTCTTACATTTGTCCCAAAATACACTACTGGACTTTAATCATTACTTTAAAACAGACATTATTAAAGCTAGAAACTCCTATAACATTAGAGCTAGTGAGAGAGCCTCAGACTCCTATCAAATCTTTTTCTACTACCCTATCACTTGGCTATAAGTTTAGAACTACAGGGTATTGAAGAACCTCAACAGTCCTTAAATTCTCCTAACCCAGAAAACAACAGGAAACTCTTTGAGAATCATAGACAAGGAGGCAGGCATTTTCCTTTTTATCTTCCTTGGATTTGGCCAAGTTAAAGTATGCTAAACTGTGATGATATCTTACAGTTCATATCTGCAATGCAAGTCTGGAGATATAAGGCCCAAGGCATTACAGAGAAATGTTTTGTCCCTTCAAACTCTAAGTATGGTTCCAACAGGCTCTACAAGACCACTCTACAATAAATTACTGTGGCAGTTTTATGAATCCCAAAAGGAACCTATTATGTTTGTAAACTAATCAATTCCTCTGTGTGTGATTATATTAAATTCAGTTGAGGTGTCTTTGATTAGATTACCTGTTATGATTGCTTATAGGCCTTTTTTATTTGATTATGTCAGTTAAGGAATGACTCAGATTAACTCTTCATCCCCTTGCTGGGTCTGCTATATATGGACATTCAGAACGAGAGATCCCTGTCATTTTTGATCATGCTATGTGACAGAAAGGAGAAGACTCAAACATCTGAGGCTCCAGGGAAAGATGAGCTATTCACCTGACAGATTATAGCTGACACTGTGAAGAGAGCAGAACATCTGAGACTGATAGAGAGGGCCCAGAAAGAAACAAGTCCTACTCTAGGAGAAAGTGAAATCCAGGATCACTTAAGTATGAAGTTTCAAAAGACTGGATCTACAAAGTAAAAGAAGATGAAGAAGCCCAGAACAGAGTAGAGACCAGACAAGGATCAACTATCTACTTGCTTGAACACATGGCACCTGACTTTGGTAAGAAATCACCTCTGATGTTGCCTTGAGTTAGTCTTTCAATGGTCTTGGTATTGTAAGCTTTTATCCCAAATAAATACCCTTTATAAAAGCCAACAGATTTCTGATACTTTGCATCTCACCATTTTGGCAGACTAATACAATGATGGCTTTTACATTAGGGCTGCTGTTACAAACTACCACAAACTTGGAGTTGTAAAACATTAGGCCAGCTCAAGTTGTTTTTAAAATTGGGCTAAAAGTAGTAACAGCACAGGTATTACTCTGTGATCTTGACTTTGTTCCTGCACCTTCCTCACAGAAGCCTCTGGTTCAGGTTCCATCTTCCTTTCCTTTATGTATGTGATAAAGGGCATAGATAATGTAAGACATAAACCAGGCAAAGATAATGATGAACAGTGACAAAGGAAACAAAACTCAGGGAATGCAGCTCTAACTCAACTGGACGACAACTTTTTTTACACTGAACACCTGGTGAAATTTCTGTGAGGAACACAGAAAAATAATCACCCCTTATTTTTCTGAGAATAAACATCACCTTATATTTGAAAAATAAATATATGATACAAGGAGTATGGGATTTTTCCTTTTGGAATAATGAAAATATTCTAAAATTGACTGAGGTGATGACAGAACAATGCTGTGATGAATATGAGAGCCACTGAGTATACACTTTGAATGGATTGTACAAAGCACAGTACTGCATAACAAAATGTATCCTGTGATGGAAGATGAACTGTGGTTAACCGAACAAATATAAGAACATTCTCTCATGAACAATAACAAGTATATTGTCCTAATACAGGGTGTCATTAACTGGGTGGGTTGTGAGAACAATATGACAAATGAAAGATATTGGCTATTGTTAGTAGTAATGTTTTGATGATGCTTTTTCATAGTTTGTAACAATTGTTTCATTCATTGCAATTTGGTGGTGGTGGGGTAATGTATGGGAACCCTGTATGATGATATGCATGCTTGTTTTGTAAGTTCACAACTTATGTTATATACTTATGTTCATGTATGAATATTAAACTTCAATTTTAAAAATGTTTTTAAAAATGTTACTTGGTGTGAAAATAATGGTCAAAAGCAGAAAATACCCACTTCATTTGGAGAATAAATAGGAAAAAGAGTAAGAAACATTTGTCATCCTTATGGATAATATGTAAAAAGAGGTTTGTTGAAGGTTGTTTATTCTAACCATGGAAATCCCCACATACTGCACAGGGAAGGGCTTCTGAGATGTGTGTTCTAAAGCAGTGATTTGGGGCCCACACACTTCCTGTGAATAATCACTCCAGTAGGACTGCTGCAAACCCAGCTGCTCTTTGCACCCTGGCCTAGGGACACTGAGTTCCAGGCCTTCTCTGCTTCTAGCTGATAGTGTGATCCTGAATGTTTCATCCTCTCTGATCCCCAACAAATACTGATAAAGTATGGACATCTGACTGGACAGGGGTGGAGGAGGGGAGGTATCTGGATATGTGGTGTCCCTGTGGAGTGAGTCAAGCAGAGTGGTCATACAGGTGGGCAAAATGGATATCAGAGATATTCCATTGTGATACACTGAGAGCTCAGTCATGAATTGGCCAGTTCTGTAGACACAGACAATGATAAAAAGTCCAGGCCCAGTACCTGATATGAACCAAGGAGTCTGGGATCCAGAGGATGTTCCATAGTCGTGTTCCTTCTGCTGGCATCTCCTTCCCTGACTTCTCAGCACTGATCCTGCTGGTCACAGCCTTACCTGGGTTTAAGTCACAGACTCATGTCTCCTGGTCCCCAAACACATCCACCTTCTCTACCATTGGGATATCAAACTGAGACCTGATGGGATAGGGGTGGAAACATTAAAGTTATGTTTAAATTTATATTTTATCACATACCACAACCCATGTATTTTTTTTTTAATTTTTTATTTATTTTTATTGTGGGTAAAAATCAAAATTCTCACAATACATACAAACATTTGCAAAATGATATATAAATATATATGCATATATGTGTATTTGCTTACAAAAATGTTATATATATATATATATATATATATATATATATATATATATACACACACACACACATATATTTTAAGAGGTGCTTAGGTTACCCAAAATATTACACGGAACCCACTGGAATTCCCATGTTGCCCACCTCCCACACCTCCCACCACATCCCACACAAACATCTCCCACAAGTGTCGCCCACCACATTTTTAGCCATTTAAAAGAAAGCTATAAGCTATTCATCATGAGGGTGAGATATATGTGCCATTCCCAGACATAGGGCTAGTAACTTGCTGAATCATTTGTTCTCTTTGTTAGTCTGTCCCTTTCCCTACTGGATGATGTGCAGCATTCTCCTCATCTGCAGCTCCCTAAAGCAGCACCCTCAAATAAATTTCTACCTTTCCTCCATTATTTTTATGATAAGAGTTAAGCCTTTCCTACCTCTAGTATTATATATTGCCTAAACAATACCTACTGAAAGCCTCCTTATTGCTCAAATGTGGCCTCTCTAATCCAAACTCAACATATAAATGCACTACCTTCCCCTGGCATAGGACATGTCTCCTGGGGATGAGCCTCCCTGGCACTGAAGGATCATTACCCAGTGCCAACTAACAATGCATTTGGAAAAGGACCTTGACCAAAAGGGGGAAATATTAAATACAAATGAGTTTTTATGTCTAAGCAATTTCAAAGTGAGTCAGGAGGTCATTCCAGAAATTATTATTATGCATGTCTTAGCAGGATTTCATTGAAGGCCAAAGTAAACAGAGCCTCAAACAATGGGTCTCCTGAGGGGTCTACAGACATCTAGACATTATAAGCAGGCCAGATAATCACAGGAATTCAACACCTTGTCAGTGACCTTACTTTGGAATATATGCTACCCAATATAACTGAGTTAGACTCATAATTTCCCTATACATGGCTTTTCTGCACCTTTTATTTGAGTCTGTATTTTGCACTATAACCAATAAATAAATGTCCTAGAGACTTAAATTTTTCATCTGTTCATATTCCATTTGAGCCCTGTATCTCAGCAGAGATGCAACACTACTCTACACTGAATTGGACTCACCCAGAACAACTAACAAAGGGTGATGGTGGACAATGTCTATCACAAAAAACAGATTAACCACAACTGTGAGCAAGAGAGTTCCATCCATCTGACCTATGGCATCTAAGTCCCCTCTCAATCAGACACAGAGTGTGCATCAACATCCCCACATCCTCAAGTTTGAGTAATGAACAACAGGGGGGATGCAACTATGGACTAAATAGACGTTATTAATCTAGACATGGAATAATTTTTTATCACTGATATAAAGACAGTGGCCACAAGAGATGGGGCACTTTGGGGACATTGGAATTGTCCTGCATGACATTGTGATAACAGATATAGGCCATTATTCATTTTGTCAAAACCTATAAAATTGTGTTGTACAAAGTGTAAACCACAATGTAAATTATAGGCCATGGTTAGTAACAATGCTTCAGTATGTATTCATTAATTGTAGCAAAAGTTCCACACTAATGAAAGATGCTGTTAATAGAAAAGTGGTGGAGGGAGACAGGGTGGGATACATGGAAGAGCCCTATATTTTTTATGTAACATTTATGTAATCTAAAGTTTTTTTTTAAATAAAAAATTAGTTATGAAACATTTTAAATTTGGAAATCATGGTTGTAGGGAAAAAAGAGTAATAAAACTCTTTCTACAAATTTTATTGTTATTAATTTATGGTTATTGTTATTTATTGTCATTAGCAATAACTCCTTTTATTGCCACAATCTCAGAAAATATTAATACTCTGTCAGATTTGTATTTTAGGGAGAAAACATTTAATGTATATGCTTTTAGGTTAGTTTGAATGTGGAATGAACAGCCTCTTTTTTCCACATAAGGGTATACATATATATGATTATGAAATAAACTCATGCTTGTTTATGAAAAAAAAAAGAAAGAAACATCAGTAATATTTTCCTTAGTATTTCAAAATTTATTTAACTTGTGTATAAGACTTTTACACTTTCTTCATTTTAGTTAAAATTTACATACAAGAGAATTCACACATTTTAACTCAGTTTTAACAGATGCATACATCTATGTAAGCCAATCCCCTATCAACTTATTAAATATTAACCCATTAATCTTCACTCTACAAAGTTCCCTTATGTTCCATCCCAGTAAATGTCCACCTATAGACAAAAAATGACACTTTCTAATAGTTCACTGCAATGGATGGATTATGTCTGTTCTGGAATTTCATATTTACAGCATCATACCATAAGTATTTCTTTGGGTAAGGCTTTTTCACTCAACATAAGGATTTTGTTTATTTTGGGAGTTCACTTATTTCTGACTGGTATTCAACTTTAAGACATACCACTGATTGCCTATCCATTTGTCTTTTCATGAGAATTTAGATTTTAACTTTGAACACATTATGAAAAATATTCTGTTCTTGTACACATCTTTACATCACATTGGTGGGAATTTCCTAGCATTGGAGACAAACACTTTCCATTAGTTATGGGGAGTCTAAGTGCCAGACTAGGAAATATTTCTATGGCCACAGAAGTCTCAGGAGGAACATCTATAAAATCAGAGATCTGTGCCACTATTATTCCCCTACCCCTCGATATGGTTTAGTGTAAACAAGTATGAATTTTGCCAATATTCATCATAAGAATCATTATATGGCAGCTATAGACTGATGAAATTATTTCTTAAATAATAAGACTTGAAAGTTATTACTACCCCCTTGATCCTTGGCTTACAGGATGACTGTTGTGTAAGAAAGCATGAAAAATCACTCATGTCATCTTACATCTCCAGAGCTCTTGGGTTAACAGGTACATTGTCAAAGAGAAAAAATATTTTGAAAGGAATATTTTTCTGAGCAAGGGAATCAACAGCGGGCTTAAAATAAAGGAATATTTCATTTAATTGAGCATCAAAGATATTGCATTTTCTATAAATTGAAGTTTGTGTAAACCCTGTGTCAAGCAAGTCTATTGGCATCATTTTTTTAACAGCATGTGTTCATATGTATCACTGTGTCAAATTTTAACTAAGATGTTTACATCCTTGTTTTGGGACATAATGCTATTACACACTTAATAGAATTTAGTTTACTGTATAGCTTTCATATGTACTGGGAAAACAAAAAAATAATTCATGTGACTTAATTTACTGGAATATTTGCTTTATTGCAGTAGTATTGAATTGAACCCACAATAAATCTGAGGTATGTCTGTATTCAGTAAACCATATGGTAAAAAGATGTGCTGTCACAACTATCATCAGAGCAGAAGTAGAGTAGAATTAGCATAATTCCTTATGGGCCTGAGGGTTTTCAGAACAGTGAATGAGAGTTGGCTTCAACTTAAAATCACCAGTTGCATTAGACTGTTTTTATGAGGGTTGAAGCTACGAATTGACATTGCCTCTCTAGCTATGAAAGCCCTAGGTGGAAATTCTTCCAATAAAAGACTCTTTCATCTACATTGAAAATTTGTTGCTAAGAATATCCATCTTCATAAAAAATCTTAGCTAGATCTTGTGGATAACTTGTGGCAGTATCTACAACTGCACTTTTTCTTCAATTTTCCTCACATTCACAAAAGGCCTAGCTTTTGGCCTATCTCAACTTTCAACATGTCTTTCTCACTAAGCTTAATCATTTCTAGCATTTGATTTAAAGTGAGAGACTTTGGAATATTCCTTTCACTTGAAACGTTAGAGGACATTGATAGATTATTAATTGGCCTAATATCAATATTGTTGTGTCTCAGGGAATAGGAAGGTCTGGGGAGAGAGAGAAAGAATTAGAATTGTAAGGAGGTCATTCCATCTGTTAAAATGAAGGGAAATATGAAAATGTATGATGAGCAAAAGGCATGGAGAAAATTTTAAGTGTTTACGGAGTATGAAAACAAGGGCTTATATTTCATTTTAAGATGCTCCAATATTGTTATTTGCATAGTTATTGCAGAGGAAAAGGGGAAAAAGTGACTAGAGTACTTTTAAGACTAGTCAGGAGACTAAGATGCTAGAATAAGTAAGGAAAAATAAATTTATCAAAATCAGGTTATGGTTCAATTCTTTTTATTCAAATAAGAATTTGTCTGTAAGAACATCATTGATGACAATAGCAAGATTTAACTATGAGGAAATTATTGCTTATCTATGTAATCCAAAGATTTAGGTTTGTGTTAAGATATGGTAAGTGCATTTTCAGTTTGATTGTTAGCAAAACAGATCAAAACTTGAGAGAAAATAGCTTCAGAAGAGGTTTTTGTTCCAAGATGGATGAGATGAAAATGAGCTTAAATATTGAGGAGATGGAATGTGATGAGAGGAAGAGGTTTCTGGTAAGGAGATTAAATTTATAATAAATAATATAGTTCTCAAGAAAAATAAGAGAGATAATGTTCAATTGGAGACATTTAATATAACTACAGGTAACATGGCTTTTTCATTAAATAGGAGAGAAGGAGAAGCCAATGTATATGAATTCAGGAATATTTGAAGATAAGGAGTTATAGTGTTATTTGGCAGATTATATAATCTGTCTGCTTAGTAGGAGGCAATTGAATCTGTTAAAAGTGAAGGGTGCAGTGCTGCACTAGCCACAAGTGGCTCTGTGATTCATTAAAGATTCAGACAACATGATAGGACCAGTGAAAGATGACATTGGTTTAGGTGGGCACTTACCATTTATCTCACAGAAGATGGTTGTTTGGGGACAGCATTCTGACCAGGTGGTCTCTTCTGGGAGCCTGCAGAGCAAGAACCTTGGGGACATCAATCTGGATGGAACTGGACATCCATGTGGACTGCTCAATATAAAATTGGAACATAGAAAAAAGCAAGGAATTACAAGAAGTACAAAGTGTCAAAGAGAAAACTTAACAGAAACACAGAACCACCAGCTAAATAAAACTCTAGAGAAGAGAGAGAAGCTAATCAACTGAATAAATCCATCAAAATAAAATAACAATAGGGCAGCAAAAAATTACAAACCTTACTGAGAAACAGGAAGACATGGACCATTCCAATGATCAAACTAAAAACCAGGAAGAGATACAGAACATCAAACAACTAATCAAATCTGTCCAAACAAATATCATGGACCAATTTAATGAAGTGAAGGAAGAGATTAAGGATATTAAGAAGACAGAGGGAGAACATACTGAAGAAATTGTAAACATACACAAAAAGATAACGGATATGATGGTAATGAATGGCACAATTCAAGAAATCAAAAAGACTCTTGATACACATAATAGCAGATTTGAACAGGCAGAAGAAATAATTAGTGATATGGAAGACAATACATCTGAAATCATACAGATAGTAGAACAGATAGATAAAAAGATAGAAAAAATCCAGCATGGACTTAAGGATTTAACTGACAACAAAAAAACACACAAACATATGCATGATAAGGATCCCAGAAGGAGAAGAGAAGGGAAACGGAACAGAAGGAGTGTTGAAGGAAATAAAGGCTGAAAACTTCCCAAACCTATTGAGAGAGATGGATGTACATGTCCAGGAAACACAGCACACCCCAAACTGTATAAATCCCAACAGGCCTACTCCAAGACATATAATTATCAAAATGTCCAATGCTCAATGCAAAGAGAAAATAATCAAGGCAGCAAAAGAAAAAAGAACCATCATATACAAGTGAAGCCCAATAAGATTAAGTGCTGATTTCTCAACTGAAACCACGGAGGCAAGAAGACAGTGGTATGACACAGTCAAGGTAAAAAGGAAAAAATAATTCCAGCCACGAACTCTCTATGGAGAGTTCAAAATATTCATGGATAAACAGAAATTAAGAGAATATGCCCATAAGAACCCTGTGCTTCCAGAAATACTAAAAGAAGTTCTACAGGTTGAAAAGAAAGAACAGGAGAGAGAGAGTTGTAGGAGAGTGTAAGAACAAATAAAAAGACAAAAAGAAAAATGAAAACAACATATGTCATACATAAACCCAAAGAAAATATGGCTGATGTAAGAAATTCATTGAGACTAATAACACTGAATGTTAATGGATTAAACTCACCAGTCAAGAGACACAGATTGGCAGAATGGATAAGGAAATATGACCCATCTATATATTTTCTACAAGAAACCCACCTTAGACACAGGGATTCAAGGAAGCTGAAAGTGAATGTGTGGAAAACAATTTTTCAAGCAAACAATAACCAAAAATGGCAGGAGTAGCTTTCCTAATATCAGACAAAATAGACTTTAAATGCAAAACTCTTTTAAGAGACAAAGATGGACAGTATATATTAGTAAAAGGAGTAATCTCACAAGAAGAGAGAATAATCATAAGTATTTATGCACCTAAACAGGGTGCCTCAAAATACATGAGGCAAAAACTAAGGAGAAATAAATACCTCTACACTAAGAGTGGGGGGATTTATTACACCATTGTCACCATTAGCTAGAACATCTAGATAGAAAATCAATAAAGAAACAAAGATTCTGAATAATTTATTAGAGGACCTGGACCTAATAGACATATACAGAATGCTACACCTAAATACAGCAGGATATACATTCTTCTCAAGTGCACATGGATCATACTCCAAGATAGACCACATGCAAGGCCACAGAACAACTCTCAATGAATTCAGAAAAATTGAGATTATACCACGTAATTTCCCTGACCACAATGGAATGAATTTGGAAATCAGTAAGGGTGAGAGAACCAGATTAGGCAAAAAATGTGGAAATTAAACAACACAGTCTTAGACAAAGAGTGAGTCATGGAGGAAATCTCAAAAGAAACCAGTAACTACTTTGAAATGATCGAAAATGACAACACAACATATCAAAACCTAGGGGATGCAACCAAAGATGTACTGAGAGGGAAGTTCATAGACATAAATACATATATTAAAAAAAAAGAAAGAGCTAAAATTGAAGACCTAACTGCACACATGGAGGAATTGGAAAAACAAGAACAAACTAACCCTAAAAGAAGTAGAAAGAAAAAAATACAGAACTAAATGAAATAGAAAATAAGAAAGCACTAGGGGAAAAAAAATCAAAAACTGATTCTCTGAGAAAGTTAAATAAAATTGACAAACACCTAGCCAGACTAACAAAGAAAAAGAGAGAGCAGATGCAAATACACAAAATACAGAATGAAGAAGGGGATATCACTACTGATCCTACCGAAATAAAGAGTATCATAAGAGGATACTTTGAATATATATATGCCAAAAAGAATGATAGTTTAGAGGAAATGAACAAATTTCTAGAAACTCACAAGCAGCCTACATTGATGAAAGAAGAAATTGATGAACACAACAGTCCAATTACAAGTAAAAACATAGACTCAGTCATCAAAAACCTCCCAAATAAGAAGAGTCCCGGACCAGATGGCTTCACAGGTGAATTCTACCAAACACTCTGGAAAGAGCTAACACCAATTCTGCTTAGGTTCTTCCAAAAAATAGACATAGAAGGAACAATGCCTAACTCATTCTATGATGCCAACATTACCCTAATACCAAAGCCAAACAAAGATACCACAAGAAAGGAAAATTACAGAACAAGTTCTCTAATGAACCTAGATGCTAAAATCCTCAACAAAATACTTGCTAATCGCATTCAACAACATATCAAAACTATTATACCAAGTAGGATTCATCCCAGTTATGCAAGGATGATTCAACATAAGAAAATCAATCAATGTAATACACCACATAAACAGATTTAAAGGAAAAAAATCATATGATCTTCACTATGGATGCAGAAAAAGCAATTGACAAAATACAGCACAATTTCCTGATAAAAACACTGCAAAAGATAGGAATAGAAGGAAATTTTCTCTACATGATAAAGGGTATATATGAAAAGCACAAAGCTAACATCATCTTCAATGGTGAAATTTTAAAAGTCTCCCCTCTGAGATCAGGAACAAGATTATGATGCCCACTATCACCACCCCTACTTAAAATTGTCTTAGAAATTCTTACTCTAGCACTGAGACAAGAAAAAGATATAAAAGGCATCCAAATAGGAAAAGAAGAAGTAAAAAATTCATTATTTGCAGATGACATGATCTTATACATAGAAAGCTCTGAGAAATCTACAATAACATTTCTAAAACTTATAAAGGAGTTCAGTAACTTCGCAGGCTATAAGATCAATGCTCAAAAATCAGTAGCATTTCTGTACACTAATAATGAGCAATCTGAGGAGAAAATCAAGAAAAAAATACCGTTTACAATAGTAAGTGAAAGAATCAAACACCTAGGAATAAATTTAACTAAAGATGTAAAAGACTTATATACCAAAAATTACACAACACTGTTAAAGGAAATCAAAGAAGACTTAAATAAATGGAAGGATATTCCCTCTTCATGGATATGAAGACTAAACATCATCAACATGTCTATCCTACCCAAAGTAATCTACAGATTTAAAGCAATCCCAATAAAAGTCAACACTGTATTTTTAAGGAAATGGCTAACTAAAGTATTTATTTGGAAGGGTAAGAAGTCCCAAATTGCCAAAGACAGATTGAAAAAGAAAAAGGAAGTTGGAGGTATCACACTACCTGACTTTAAAACATACTACAGAGTTGCAGAAAGATGGCGTTAGTGTAGGAGGGCACACACTGCAAGCTCCCAGAGCAAGGCGGATTGTACAAAGGGACCTGCCCAGGGGTCTGTGCTGTGAATGTGTGGAATGAGAAGCTTGGGACATCTATCTGTGTGGATCAACGATGTGGATGGAACGGTACAGATTCATGAGTTTTAAGCCTGCTAGAGGTTGTTGGCATGGACAACTGAACCACGCAGTTAGGGAGAAAAAAAAATAAAATGACCGGATGGAGCTGTGAGCAGGGCTCAGCAACCAGGAGTCAAGGCCTAGTGGGAGGGGGCATTATCTGAAGTGGGACTCTGATAAAGGGGCAAAGGGGAGTGAGATTTTTATTTTCTGGGGATTTGGCTGCCTGGAGCCCCTTGGACCTTGGATGAACAGAACAGCCAGAGCAAATCTGCACCCGCTGGAGGGGAGTGGTGATTCTCTTCGGGGAAGGAGTTGATTTGCTTAGCTGCACAGGGATAAGCCCCAGGCCACTGTGGAGCCAGGAAGAGGGGACACTCTCCAAAAGAGGGAGGATTCTCCATCTAGATGGAGAATCAAGAAAGAAACAATGGCACTCAACAACACATTAGAAGACCTGGACTTAATAGACATATACAAAACACTATACCCAAATAGAGCAGGATTTACATTCTTCTCGAGTGCACATGGAACATACTCCAAAAAAGACCTCATGCTAGGCCACAGAACAACTCTCAATGAATTCAGAAAGATTGAGATTAAACAAAGTAATTTCTCTGAACACAACGGAATGAAATTGGAAATCACTAAGGGCCAGAGAAAGAGGTTAGGCACAAGGATATGGAAATTAAACAACAAACTCTTAGATAAACAGTGGGTTAAAGAAGATATCTCAAAAGAAATCAGTAACTACCATGAAACTAATGAAAACAACAACAAAACATATCAAAACCTATGGGATGCAGCAAAAGCAGCCCCGAGAGGGAATTTCATAGCCATAAATTCATATATTAAAAAAGAAGAAAGAGCTAAAATTGAAGACCTAACTGCACACTTGGAGGAATTGGAAAAACAACAACAAACTAAACCTAAAGGAAGTAGAAAGCAGGAAATAACAAAGATTAGAGCAGAACTAAATGAAATAGAGAATAAGAAAGCACTGGAAATAATAAACAAAACCAAAAGCTGGTTCTTCAGGAATATCAACAAAATTGACAAACCCTTAGCCAGACTAACAAAGAAAAAGATAGAAGAGATGCAAATACATAAAATAAGGAATGAGCAAGGTGATATCACTACTGACCCCACAGAAATAAAGAGTATCATAAGAGGATACTTTGAAAAATTATATGCCAACAAGAAGGATAATTTAGAGGAAATGGACAATTTTCTAGAAACCCACAAATAGCCTACATTGATGGAAGAAGATATAGATGAACACAGCAGTCCAATTACAAGTAAAGAGATAGACTCAGACATCAAAAACCTCCCAAATAAGAAGAGTCCAGGACCAGATGGCTTCACAGCTGAATTCTACCAAACATTCCGGAAAGAGCTAACACCAATTCTACTTAAGCGCTTCCAAAAAATAGAAGTAGGAGGAACAATGCCTAACTCATTCTATGATGCCAACATTACCCTAATACCAAAAACAAATAAAGATACCACAAGAAAGGAAAATTTCAGACCAATTTCTCTAATCAACCTAGATGCTAAAATCCTCAACAAAATACTTGCTAATAGCATTCAACAACATATGAAAAGGATTATACAACATGACCAAGTTGGTTTCATCCCCGGTATGCAAGGATGGTTCAATATAATAAAATCAATCAATGTAATACACCACATAAACATATTGAAAGAAAAAATCACATGATCATCTCTATAGATGCAGAAAAAGCATTCGACAAAATACAGCACTCTTTCCTCATTAAAAAACACTACAAAAGATTGGAATAGTTGGAAACTTTCTGAATATGATAAACGGTATATATGAAAAATCCAAAGCTAACAACATTATCAACAGTGAAATCCAAAAAGCCTTCCCTCTGAGATCAGGAACTAGAGAAGGATGCCCACTATCACCACTCCTCTTTAACATTGTCTTAGAAGTACTTGTGTGAGCACTGAGGCAAGAAAAGGACATAAAAGGCATCCAGATTGGAAAAGAAGAATTTAAAAAATCTTAATTTGCAGATGACATGATCCTATGTATAGAAAACTCTGAGAAATTTACCACAAAGTTTCTAGAACTTATAAAGGAGTTCAGTAATGTTGCCGACTATAAGATCAATGCTCAAAAATCAGTAGCATTTCTATACATCAATAACGAGCAAACTGAGGAGGAAATCAGGAAAAAAATACTATTTGCAACAGTAAAAAAAATAATGAAATACCTAGGAATAAATTTAACTAAAGATGTAAAGGACTTATATACAGAAAACTACACAACACTGTTAAAGGAAATCAAAGAAGACTTAAATAAATGGAAAAATATTCCCTGTTCATGGATAGGAAGACTAAACATCATCAAGATGTCTATCTTATCCAAACTAATCTACAGATTTAATGCACTGCCAATAAAAGTCAACACTATATTTTCTAAGGAACTGTAAAAAATAACCACAAAATATATTTGAGAGGCAAGAGGCCCCGAATCACCAAAGACATATTGAAAAAGAAAAATGAAGTAGGAGGTATCAAACTACCTGTCTTTAAAACATACTACAAAGCTACAGTGATCAAAACTGCGTGGTATTGGCACAAGGATAGACCTACTGACCAATGGAACCGAATTGAAAGTTCTGATATAGATCCTCACATATACAGTTATCTGATATTTGACAAGGAAACGAAGCACACTCAGTTGTGAGAGAATGGCCTCTTTAACAAGTGGTGCTTGGAGAATTGGATATCCATATCCAAAAGAATGAGAGAAGAATACCATCTCACACCTTATACAAAAATCAACTCAAGATGGATCAAAGATCTAAATATAAGAGCCAAAACCATAAAGACCTTGGAAGATAATGTAGGGAAGCATCTACAGGACCTTGTAAAAGGAAATGGTTTAATGAAGAAAAAATAGATAAATGGGATCTTATCAAATTTAAAAACCTCTGCACCTCAAAGGATGTTATAAAGAAAATAAAAAGGCAGCCAACCCAATGGTAGAAAATATTTGGCAACCAAATATCTGATAGGAGCCTAATATCCTGCTTATATAAAGAAATCCTACACCTTGAAAATAAAAAGACAAACAACCGATTTAAAGAATGGGCAAGGGACCTGAAAAGACACTTCTCCAAGGAAGAAATACAAATGGCTAAAAAGCACATGAAAAAATGCACAACATTGCTTGCTATCAGGGAAATGCTAACCAAAACTACAATGAGATACCATCTTACACCCAACAGAATGGCAGCTATTAAAAAAACAGCAGACAATGTTGGAGAGGATGTGGAGGAATAGGATCTCTCATCCACTGCTGGTGGGACTGTAGTATGGTCCAGGCATTGTGGAGGACAGTTTGGCAGTTCCTCAGAAAACTAACAATAGATCTGCTGTATGATCCAGCAATTCCACTGCTGGGTATATACCCAGAAGAACTGAAATCAAAGACACAAAGAGATATATGCACTCCAAAGTTCATGGCGGCATTGTTCACCATTGACAAAAGTTGGAATCAGCCCCGGTGTCCATCAACAGATGAATGAGTAAGCAAAATGTGGTACATACATACAATGGAATATTACTCAGCTGTAAGAAGGAATAAAGTGCTAACACAGGGAATAACGTGGAATAATCTTGAAGACCTTATGTTGAGGGAAGCAAGCCAGACACTGAAGAATGAACAGTATATGACCTCACTTATTTGAACTGAGGAAAGTGAGCAGTCTCTGAGAACCATTGTCTCATAGAGAGGTTAACAAGGGAGAGAAAGAGAAGAGCAGACTTTGAGCCATCACCCATATGGACATAATCTATTGTAAAGGGATAGAGTATAATTGCATATTGAAGGATAGGACAGAGGGGTAGTGATATTACTGGGTTTGGTAGTGCAGCATTGACAGGTGGGTAGATTAGGAAGGGCAGGTACTAATACCCAGGGCATGTAACTATGAATCTTGTCATTCCATGAGTCAAGACAGGGGAGTGTCATATATCCCAGGGGGTGGGGAGGAAGGAAGTGTTAAGATCTAATGGGATATTTAGTGGTCACAGGAAAGGTGTTTTTTACCTTACAGTAATGGACACAGGACATGGTAAATATCATCAAAACTTATTAAACTGTATCATCTAAATTGTAAACTATACTATAAATCATTGGCAATGTTTTGTGGCTATATTTTGTTATATGTATAACAGTTATAACAATGCTAATATCCAAAAAAAAGGGTTTTAATATGGGGTGGGAAAGGGGGCTGGTTTGTTATCTGGGAGTCTCTGGTATCCCGTGTGTGACTTTGCTGTGACTTAAAACTTCTTTGAAAATTAAATGAAATATTGGGAGACACTGGGGATTGAGAGGGGGAAGGTGTCATCGCACACTGGACATCCGATAACACAGTGATAAAAGGAAAAAAGAATATATATATTTAAAGGCATTTCTTTTGCTTTTTTTTTTTTTCATTTTTTTGAATGTCCCAATCCACTAATTATTTATTGTTTTGTTTTGTTTTTTCTTTGATTGTTTGTTTGTTTGTTTGTTTCCTGAGTTTCCTTATGTTTGTCTCTTGCATGTAAGCTTATCATTGTTGCTTCTTTTTCCTATTAAGTGTATTTGATTATTATATCGGCTATATGTTCATGGAAGATTTAGATCACAGAAGGGTTACAATGGGTACTGCAGGGGATTATTGGTGGGGGGTGTCTGGGAGGGGGGATTCATGGGAGTAAGTTCATCTGTATATACATGAAAGATATACAAAATTGTTCAAAAGATCAAAGGATGCGGCATGGTCACGGTGGGTGGACAATCACTCAATAAATGAGGGAATCTGAATTCCTAGCCTGGAGCGCTCTGCCACATTCTCCAAGGGAGCAGCAACGGTCCTCTGAGTGAAGACACAGTGTCTGTCAAAAGAGGATGGCCCACTGATAAGTTCTTCTTATTAATGACTACCCTTATTCATCTTTGCTCTTGTTACTGAAACTTAGCTTACTGTTATGGGGTGCCTAAGAGTTTCCACCTGAGAGCCTCCTTGTTGCTCAAATGTGGCCTCTCTCAAAGACAAACTCAGCATATGAATGCATTAGCTTCCCCCAATGAGGGACATGACTCCAGGGGATGAGCCTCCGTGACAATGAGGGATTAGTACCAAGTGTCAACTGGCAACATAACTGGAAAAAATCCTTAAATAAAAGGGGGAAAAGGTAAAGCCAAATGAGTTCAAGTGGCTTAGAGACATGAAAGAGTTTTGGGGGGTCATCCCAGAGGTAAGGCTTATGCATACCTCAGCAGGAGCTCATAGAATATCAAAGTGCATATCACCCCACACAGAGGGGCTCCTGAGAGCTCTGGAGACACCCAGATCCTATATAAAGGGGGATAGCCCCAGAGATTGATGCCTTATCAGTAGCCTCCCTTTTGGAACCTGTGCTCCTGAGAGTGACAGAATTGGACTCAAATAAGTCCTCCCTGCACATGGTTCATCAGTCCCTTCTATTCAAACCTATATGTGATGCTGGAGTTTTTATGTATACTTCCAGAGACTGGAGCCTCCGGCCTACCTATGTGCCAAGTGTGTGTAGAATCTTGGTGGAGCTGCAACTCCTTCCCTAAAGCTCAATGGATTCATCCAAGTCACCTGGCTAGTAGACAATGATGGGCAATGGCCATCCCAGGGAATAGAGGCAGGATCATCCCACCCGCCATGTCCATGGGATATAAGCCCTCTCTCAAATGGAGGTGGATTGGACATCACCATCCCAGTCCCCTCAAGATTGGGGGAAGAAATATGGACTAGAGTGGACTTAATGGTATTCTGTTGTACACATATGGTGATTCTAGCAATGGAAGAAATTATAACAGTGAGGTGGAGCCAGTGGCCACTGGACACTTTTGGGGCAGGGAGGGGATGTGCAGTTGAAATACAGGGGCTTTTTCAGGACTTGGACTTTGTCCTGAGTGCCATTGTGGCAACGGATATAGGCCATTTTAAATCAGCAAACACCATTCAGAACTGTGTGGGAGAGAGTGTGTTCTACGATGTGATCTGTGGTCTATGGTTGATGGCAAGGCCCCAGGATGTGTAAGTCCATTGAGGGTGATAGGCCACAGTTGTGGGAGATGTTTGTGTGGGATGTGGTGTGAGATGTGGGAGATGGGGAACATGGGAATACCTGTAGGTTCTGTGTAATATTTAGGTAATCTAAGCACCTAAGAAAAAATATATATATATATTTTATATATATATATACATTATATATATATATATATATAAATAAATAACATTTTTGTAAGCAAATGCACATATATGCATATATATTTATATATCATTTTACAAATATTGGTATGTATTGTGAAAAAATTTGATTTTTACCCACAATAATAAATTAATTAATTAAAATAAATAAATAAATAAATAAATAAATAAATAAATAAATAAAAAGACATACTACAAAACTACAGTGGTGAAAAACACATGGTATTGATACAAGGATCGAGTCATTGACCAATGGAACCGAATTGTGTACTCATATAAATCCTTGCAAATACAGTCATCTGATATTCGACAAGGCCACCAGCCCACCCAGTTTGGATAGAATGTCCTCTTCAAAAAGTGCAGCATGGAGAACTGGATATCTTTATCCAAAAGAATGAGGGAGGAACACCATCTCACAACTTATAAGAAAATCAACATAAGGTGGGTCAAAGATCTAAATATAAGAGCCAAGACCATAAAGACCTTGGAAGCTAATGTAGGGAATCATCTACAGGACTTGAAATAGGAAATGGTTTAATGAACTTCAGACCCAAAGTATGAGCAGCACAAGAAATAAATAGATAAATGGGATCTCCTCAAAATTAAAATTTTTGCACCACAAAGGACGTTATCAAGAAAATAAAAAGGCAGCCTAGGCAATGGGAGAAAATATTTGTCATCCATATATCTGATAGGAGCCTAATATCCTGCATATATAAAGAAACCCTACAACTTGAAAATAAAAAGGCTAACATCCCATTTAAAAAGTGGGCAAGTGATAAGGGCCAAGATGGCGTTAGTGTAGGAGGGCACACACTGCAAGCTCCCAGAGTAAGGACAATTGTGGATGGGGTCCCACCCAGGGGTCTGTGCTGTACACACGTGGAGTGAGAAGCTTGGGACATATATCTGCGTGGATCAACAGCGTGGCCGGAACGGTAGAGATTCGTGAGTTTTAACACTCCCGGTGGTGTTTGGCACAGACGGCTGAGCCCCGTGGTTAAGGAAGAAAAATAAAATAAAATTAAAAGGCCATTTGGAGCCATGAGCAGCGCAAAAAAGTTTTATTTTCTGGGGATCTGGCTGCCTGGTGCCCCTTGGACCTTGTGTGAACAGAACAAATGAGCTAATCAGCACCTGGTGAACCTGGGGGGGATTCAGGTCAGGGAACGGAGCTGATTGTCCTAGCCACCCAGGGATAAGACACAGGCCACTGCGGAGCCAGGAAGAAGGGACACTTCCCAAAAGAGGGAGGGTTCTGTTGGAAGACAGGGAAGGGTATTTTATAATTTTAGACATCGATATGGCTGCCTGCACCACCCCATAGCTTTGGGGAGCAGATAAGCTGACCTGAAGCAGCATTAGGCTGAGAGCAGACGCGAATCTGCACTCAAACTGATTTACTGAGCAGCCCGGTGACGCTCGAGCTCGGCTCCAGAAGGGGCAGAATCCGCCATCTTTAGCACTCCTCACTGACTAACATAAGAGCTACAGCTAACCTGGGGAGTGCGGAAAGTGGGACGTGCTTGATTAATTTCAACGGGCCCAGCTAGGGTCCCTTCCGTAAGGGGGTTGGTCTAGAGGAGGAATTATTTTGGGTCCTGCATTTGACTAAAAACTTAAAATTGAAAAAAAAAAAAGTGAGGTCACCTCAACAAATGAAAAATAAATTCTTTTTAATTTAGTTTAATAGCTAAAAGCTGCTTCAGGACCTGCATATAGAACCCTGTGGGGAAATTGATTGATAAACACAAGTAGGCAGGAAGGATCCACGTGGACCCTAGGGGAATCATTGATCCCCCTAGCTCTGTTTGACTGCTTGCCTGTGTGGATCTTTGATTTCTCTTTGTTTCTTTCTGGTCTCTTGCCATTCTTTCCTCTTTCCTACCCTCTTCCTTTTTCCTTCTATTTTTTTTTTAAATAGGTGCTGCCAGCTTATCGCTTCTTTGCTGGGCTTCTTTTACAGTAATTTCCCACTCGCAGTATATATTGATTCTGTATTACAAACTATCACTTATCCTTCCTGCATCTTTCTGCCTTCTGTTTTCTGTTGTGGCTCTTAGAAACAACATCTTTTCATAGTCCCCCAACTTAAGGGTGTCAATTCCTATTCCATCTATTTTGCTTTCTTCATCTTTTTTTTTTATTAGTATTAACTTTTCCTTTCAGACTTTTCTTTACTATTTCTCTCCGTCCTCATAATTCTAGCACTCTAAATCACTATATATATATATTCCTCCATTTATTTTCCCAGTCCATTGTAGGAACTCCATATTTTTTTCTAGTACTCTACACTGCCTACACAAGTTAAATATTCATTTCACTAAGTCTCATTTTGCCCCTCTTCTAACTTTTATCAATATTATAATTATCCTTCTGCCTTCCTTACATCTTTAGATTCCTCTGGCCCTAACCTTTTGCCTTCAAGGGAACATAGAAAGAAGCAAGGAAATAAAATAAGAAGAAAAACTTCCAAAGAGAAACGTAACTCACACGCAGAACCAAGAGCTAAATAAAATTCTAGAGCATAGAGAAAAACTAATCAACTGAACAAACCCATCAAGATAATATGATGACCAGAGGGCAACAGAAAAATACAAATGACTCTGAGAAACTGGAAAACATGGACCAGCCCAATGCACAAAATAAAAACCAGGAAGCAATGCAGAACATCGAACATCTAATCAAAGCTATCCAAACAAATATAATGGACCAACTTAAAGGACTGAAGGAAGAGATTAAGGATATAAAGAAGACACTGGGACAACATACTGAAGAAATAGCTAACACGCCTAAAAAGGTAATGGATATGATGGTGAACAAAGGCACAAGCCAAAAAATGTAAAAGCCGCTGGACTTACATGGCAGCAGATTTGAACAGGCAGAGGAAAGAATTAGTGATATGGAAGACAATACAGTTGAAATCAAAGAGATTGTAGGAAAGATAGTCAAAAAGATAGAAAAAATCCAGCATGATTTTAGGGAATTAACTGATAATACAAAACGCACAAACATATGCATTATGGGCATCACAGCAGGAGAAGAGAAGGGAAAGGCAACAGAAGAAGTGTTGAAGGAAATTATGGCTGAAAACTTCCCAACTCTATTGAGAGAGACGGATGTGCAGATCCAGGAAGCACAGCACACCCCAAATAGTATAAATCCCAACAGGCCAACTGCAAGACATATATTAGTCAAAATGTCCAATGCTCAAGACAAATAGAAAATACTCAAGGCAGCAAGAGAATAGAGAACCATCGCATACAAGGGAAGAACAATAAGATTAAGTGCTGATTTCTCAGCTGAAACCATGGAGGCAAGAAGACAGTGGTATGACATAGTCAAAACACTAAAAGAAAAAAATTCCAGCCACGAATTCTCTATCCAGCAAAATTGTCATTCAAACATGATGGAGAGTTCAAAATATTCACAGATAAACAGCAAATAAGAGAGTATGTCAAGAAGCAATCAGCACTTCAATAAATACTAAAGGAATCTCTACAAGTTGAAAGGACAAAACAAAGGAGAGAGAGTTGGAGGAGAGTTTAAAAACAACTGAAAAGACAAAAAGAGAAACAAAACAACATATGACATACATTAACCCAAAGAAAAAATGGCTGAAGTAAGTAATTCATTACGAGTAATAACACTGAATGTTAATGGATTAAATTCACCAATCAAAAAACACAGATTGGCAGAATGGATAAGAAAATATCATCCATCTATATGCTGTCTACAAGAAACCTACCTTCGACCCAGTGATTCTAGGAGGCTGAAAGTGAATGGATGGAAAACCATTTTACAAGCTAACAATAGCCAAAAAAGGGCAGGAGTAGCTATTCTAATATCAAACAAAATAGACTTTAAATGCAAAACTATTGTAAGAGCAAAGATGGACACTACATATTAGTAAAAGGAGTAATCTCTCAAGAAGAGAGAACAATCATCAACATTTACGCACGTAATTGAGGTGCCTCAAAATATGTGCAACAAACTCTGGAAAAAATAAGAGGAGAAATAAATTCCTCTACAATTACAGCAGGGGACTTCAACACACCACTATCATCATTAGACAGAACATCTGGCCAGAGAATCAATAAAGAAACTAAGGCAGTCAACAATACATTAGAAGACTTGGACTTAATAGACATATACAGAACACTACACCCAAATACAGCAGGATTTACATTCTTCTAGAGTGCACATGGAACATACTCCAAAATAGACCATATGTGTAACCGTTGGGGAATTTGATGTAATTATGAATTCCAAAAATATAATTGGATCATGCTTGTAAACTGATCTGTTAATCTGGGCATGATTAGGTTAGGATTAGGACGTTGAGCCCCACCCATTAGTGGGTGGGGAATTGAATATTAAAGGCAAGGCAAAGGACAGTTGAGGTAGTCTTTTGAGAAGCAGTTTTGATGATTGAAAGAAGGCCCCAGGGTAAAAGAAGCAAGCCGTTCGCCTGATCGTCTGCAGCTGACCTCGTGGAGAAAACAGGAGCTAAGCCTGGAGAGAAATGCAGCCCCGGGAAGAGAGGAACCCCAGAAGCCTGAACCCTGGCAAATGCCGGCAGCTGTCTTGCTCTAACACATGGCAATGGACTGTGGTGAGAGAAGAAACGTAATGCTTTATGGCCTGGTATCTGTGGACTTATACCCCAAATAAATACCCTTTATAAAGACCAACCCATTTTTGGTATTTCACATTAGCACCCCTTTGGCTGACTAATACAATATGTTAGGCCACAAAACAACACTCAATGAATTCAGAAATATTGAGATTATACAAAGTAATTTCTCTGATCACAATAGAATGAAGTTGGAAATCACTAAGTGCCAGAGAAACAGGTTAGGCACAAGGATATGGAAGTTAAACAACACACATTTAGACAAACAGTGGTTCAAAGAGGAAATTTCAAAAGAAATCAGTAACTACCTTGAAACTAATGAAAACGACAACACAACATATCAAAACCTATGGGATGCAGCAAAAGCAGTCCTGAGAGGGAAGTTCATAGCCATAAATTCATATATAAAAAAAGAAGAAAGAGATAAAATTGAAGACCTAACTGCACACTTGGAGGAATTGGAAAAACAACAACAAACTAAACCTAAAGAAAGTAGAAAGCAGGAAATAACAAAGATTAGAGCAGAACTAAATGAAATAGAGAATAAGAAAGCACTGGAAATAATAAACAAAACCAAAAGCTGGTTCTTCAGGAATATCAACAAAATTGACAAACCCTTAGCCAGACTAACAAAGAAAAAGATAGAAGAGATGCAAATACATAAAATAAGGAATGAACAAGGTGATATCACTACTGACCCCACAGAAATAAAGAGTATCAAAAGAGGATACTTTGAAAAATTATATGCCAACAAGAACGACAATTTAGAGGAAATGGACTAGTTTCTAGAAACCCACAAACAGCTGACATTGAGGAAAGAAGAAATAGATGAACTCAACAGTCCAATTACAAGTAAAGAGATAGATTCAGTCATCAAAAACATCCCAAATAAGAAGTATCCAGGACCAGATGACTTCACAGCTCAATTCTACCAAACATTCCAGAAAGAGCTAACACCAATTCTACTTAAGCTCTTCCAAAAAATAGAAGTATAAGGAATATTACCTAACTCATTCTAAGATGCCAACATTACCCTAATACCAAAACCAAATAAAGATACCACAAGAAAGGAAAATTACAGACCAATTTCTGTAATGAACCTAAATGCAAAAACCCTTAAAAAATACTTCATAATCGCATTCAACAACATATGAAAAGGATTATACACCATGACAAAGTGGGTTTCATCCCAGGTATGCAAGGATGGTTCAATATAAGAAAATCAATACACCACATAAACAGATTGAAAGAAAAAAATCACATGATCATCTCTATACATGCAGAAAAAGCATTTGACAAAATACAGCACTCTTTCCTCATAAAAACACTACAAAAGATAGGAATAGATGGAAACTTTCTGAAAATGATAAAGAGTATATATGAAAAACCCAAATCTAACATCATTTTCAACAGTGAAATCCTAAAAGCCTTCCCTCTTAGATCAGGAACAAGACAAGGATGCCCACTATCACCACTCCTATTTAACATTGTCTTAGAAGTACTTGTACGAGCACGGAGACAAGAAAAGGACATAAAAGGCATCCAGATTGGAAAAGAAGAAGTAATAATTTCATTATTTGCAGATGACATGATCCTATACATAGAAAGCCCTGAGAAATCGACAACAAGGCTTCTAGAACTTATAAAGGAGTTCAGTAATGTTGCAGGCTATAAGATCAATGCTCAAAAATCAGTAGCATTTCTGTACACCAATAACGAGCAAACTGAGGAGGAAATCAAGGGAAAAAATACCAATTACAATAGTAAATAAAAGAATGAAATACCTAGGAATAAATTTAACTAAAGATGTAATGGACTTATATACAGAAAACTACACAACACTGTTAAAGGAAATCAACGAAGACTTAAATAAATGTAAAAATATTCCCTGTCCATGGATAGGAAGACTAAACATCATCAAGATGTCTATCCTACCCAAACTAATCTACAGATTTAATGCAATCCCAGTAAAAGTCAACACTATATTTTTTAAGAAACTGGAAAAACTAACCACAAAATATATTTGGAGGGGCAAGAGGCCCCGAATTGCCAAAGATATATTGAAAAAGAAAAATGAAGTTGGAGGTATCACATTACGTGACTTAAAAACTTACTACAAAGCTACAGTGATCAAAACTGCGTGGTATTGGCAAAAGGATACCTACTGATGAATGAAACCGAATTGAGAGTTCTGATATAGATCCTTGCATATAGAGTCATCTGATTTTTGACAAGGCCACGAAGCCCACTCGGTTGGGAGAGAATGGTCTCTTTAACAAGTGGAGCTTGGAAAACTGCATATCCATATGCAAGAGAATGAGAGAAGAATACCATCTCACACCTTATACAAAAATCAACTCAAGATGGATGAAAGATCTAAATATAAGATTCAAAACCATAAAGACCTTGGAAGATAATGTAGGGAACCATCTACAGGACCTTGTAATAGGAAATGGTTTCATGAACTTCAAAGCCAAAGAGAAAAAATAGATAAATGGGATCTTCTCAAAATTAAAAACTTCTGCACCTCAAAGGATGTTATTAAGAAAATTAAAAGGCAGCCTACTCAATGCGAAAAATATTCGGCAACCATATATCTGATAGGAGCCTAATATCCTGCATATATAAAGAAATCCTACACCTTGAAAATAAAAGGACAAACAACCCATTTAAAAATGGGCAAGTGACCTGAAAAGACACTTCTCCAAGGAAGAAATACAAATGGCTAAAAAGCACATGAAAAAATGCTCAACATCGCTTGCTATCAGGGAAATGCAAATCAAAACTATAATGAGATACCATCTTACACCCATCAGAATGGCAGCTATTAAAAAAACAGCAGACACTAAATGTTGGAGAGGATGTGGAGGAAGAGAAACTCTCATCCACTGCTGGTGGGACTGTGGTATGGTCCAGCCACTGTGGAGGACAGTTTGACGGTTCCTCAGAAAACTAACAATATACCTTCCGTATGATCCAGCAATTCCACTGCTGGGTATATTCCCAGAAGAACTGAAAGCAAAAACACAAACAGATATATTGCACAGAACAATGCGGCATTGTTCACCATTGCCAAAAGTTGGAATCAGCCCCAGTCCCATCAACAGACGGATGGATAAGCAAAATGTGGTACATACATACAATGGAATATTACTCATCTGTAAGATGGAACAAACTGCTAACACATGGAATAACGTGGATTAATCTTGAAGACCTTATGTTGAGTGAAGCAAGCCAGGCACTGAAGTATGAAAAGAATATGACCTCACTGATCTGAACTGAGGAAAGTGAGCAGTATCTGAGAACCATTGTCTGAAAGATAGATTAACAAAGGAGAGTAAGAGAAGGTCTGGCTTTGAGCCATCACCAATATGGACATAATCTATGGTAAAGGGATAGAGTGTGGTTGCATGTTGGGGAATGGGGCAGAAAAGTTGTGGTGTTTCTGGGTTTGGTGGTGCAGCACTGCAGAGTGGGTGGATTAGGAAGGGCAGTTTCAAATTCCCAGGGCATGTAACTGTGAATCTTGACATTCCATGGGTAGGGAGAGGGTTGTATCATGGGCGCTGGGGGGCTGGGGGGGTGGGAAAAGTCAAGATCTAATGAGGTGTTTGCTGGTCATGGGTAAGGTTATTCATTACCTTACAGTAATGTACACAGGACATGGTAAATATCATCAAAATTATTAAACTGTATCATCTGGATTGTAAAGTATACTGTAAATCATTGACAATGTTTAGTAGCTATATTTTGCTATCTGTATAATAGTTATAACAATGCTAACATTCAAAAAAAAGCGGATGTTAATATGGGTTGGGGAAGGGGGCGTCGTTTGGTATCTGGGAGTCTCCGGCACTCCGTATGTGACTTTGCTGTGACCTAAAACTTCTTTGAAAATCAACTGAAAAATTGGGAGACAATGGGGATTGAGAGGGGGAAGGTGTCACGGCACACCAGAATCTGATAACAGAGTGATAAAAGGAAGGAAAGAAAAGAATAAAAGAGAAAGAAAATATATATATATATATATATTTATTTAATGCATTTCCTTGGCCTTTTTGTCCATTTTTTGAATGTCCCAATCTGCTAATTATATTTAATATTGTTTTGTTTTTTGTTTGATTATTTGTTTCCCCCCCCCTTTTTTTTCCCCTGAGTTTTCTTATGTTAGTCTCTTGCATGTAAGCTTATCATACTTGTTTCATTTTCCTAGTAAGTGTATTTGATTATTTTATGGACTACATGTTCATGGAGTATTTGGATCACAGAAGGGTTACAATGTGTACTGCAGGGGATTATTGGTGTGGGGTGCCTAGGAGGGGGTTTCATGGGAATTAGTTCATCTGAATATACATGAAAGATATACAAAATCATTCAAAAGATCAAAAGATGAGGCATGGTCACGATGGGTGGACAATCACACAATAAATGATGGAATCTGAATTCCTAGCCTGGAGAGCTCTACCACAGTCTCCAAGGGAGCAGGAATAGTCCTCTCAGTGCAGGGACAGTGTCTGTCAAAAGAGGATGACCCACTGATGTGTTCTTCTTATTGATGACTACCCTTTTGAGTCTTTGCTCTTGTAACTGAGACTTAGCCTGCAGTTGTGGGGTGCCTAAGGGTTGCCAACTGGGAGCCTCCTTGTTGCTCAAATGTGGCCTCTCTCTAAGCCAAACTCAGCATATGATTGCATTACCTTACCCCCAACGTGGGACATGACTCCCGGGGATGAGCCTCCCTGGCAACGATGGATTAATACCAAGTGCCAACTGGCAACACAACTGGAAAAAGACTTTGAATTAAAGGGGGAAAATGTAAAGACAAATGAGTTCAAGTGGCTAAGAGACTTCAAAGAGAGTCGGGAGGTCATCCCAGATGTAATTCTTATGCACACCTCAGTAGGAGCTCATAGAACCTCTAAGTGCCAATCAACCCACATAGAGGGGCTCCTGAGAGCTCTGGAGACACCCAGGTCCACTTAGACTGGATACTCCAGTCTAAGTGGGGTTAGACCCAGAGACTGATGCCTTATCAGTGGGCTCTATTTTGGAATCTTTGCTCCTGAGTGTGACAGAATTGGACTCAAATAAGTCCTCCCTGCACATGGTTCATCAGTCTCTTTTATTCAAACCTATATGTGATGCTGAAGTTCTTAGGTATACTTCCAGAGACTGGAGCCTCCCGCCTACCTATGTGCCAGGTGTGCATGGAATCTCGGTGGAGCTGCAACTCCTACCATACAGCTCAATGGACTCATCTAAGCCAACTGGCGTGGAGACAACGATGGGCAATGGCCATCCCAGGGAATGGAGAGGGCCTGCATCTGCAGGCAGGATCATCCCAACCAACATGTCCATGGGATATAAGCCCTCTCTCACTTGGAGTTGGAATGGACATCAACCTCAGGATGGGGGGAAGAACTATGGACTAGAGTGGACTTGATGGTGTTCTGTTGTTCACATATGGTGATTCTAGCAATGGAAGAAATTATAACAATTAGGTGGAGCCAGTGGCCACTAGACACTTTTGGGGCAGGGAGGGGATGAGCAGTTGAAATACAGGGGCTTCTTTGGGATTTGGAGGTTGTCCTGAGTACCTTTGTGGCAACGGATGTAGGCCATTTTAAAACAGCACACACCACTCAGAACTGTGTGGGAGAGAGTGTTGTCTACGGTGTGAACTGTGGTCTATGGTTGGTGGCAAGGCCCCAGGATGTGTAAGTCCATTGAGGGTGATGGCCCACACTTGTGGGAGATGTTTGTGTGGGATGTGGTGGGAGGTGTGGGAGGTGGGCAACATGGGAATCCCAGTGGGTTCCATGTAATATTTTGGGAATCTAAGCACCTCTTAAAATATATTTATATATAAACATAATTAACATTTTTGCAAGCAAATGCACATATATGCATATACATTTATATATCATTTTGCAAATGTTTGTATGTATTGTGAGAATATTGATTTTTACCCAGAATAAAAAAAAAATCAATCAATGTAATACACCACATAAATATATTGAAAGTTAAAATCACATGATCATCTCGATTGATGAAGAAAAAGCATTCAACAAAATACAGTACTCTTTCCTCTTTTAAAAAACTCTACAAAATATTGGAATAGATGGAAACTTTCTGAATATGATAAAGGGTATATATGAAAAACCAAAAGCTAACATCATTATCAACAGTGAAATCCTAAAAGCCTTCCCTCTCAGATCGAGAACTAGAGAAGGATGCCCACTATCACCACTCTTATTTAACATTGTCTTAGAAGTACTTGTGCGAGCACCGAGACAAGAAAAGGACATAAAAGACATCTGAATTGGAAAAGAAGAAGTAAAAATTTCTTTATTTGCAGATGACATGATCCTACACAAAAAATGCCATGAGAAATCTAGAACAAGGCTTCTAGAACTTATAAAGGAGTTCAGTAATGTTACCGGCTATAAGATCAATGCTAAAAAATCAGTAGCATTTCTATACACCAATAACGATCAAACTGAGGAGGAAATCAGGAAAAAAAATACCATTTACAATAGTAATTAAAGAATGAAATACCTAGGAATAAATTTAACTAAAGATGTAAAGGACTTATATACAGAAAACTACACAACACTGTTAAAGGAAACCAAAGAAGACTTAAATGAAAGGAAAAATATTCCCTGTTCATGGATAGGAAGACTAAACATCATCAAGATGTCTATCCTACCCAAACTAATCTACAGATTTAATGCAATCCCAATAAAAGTCAACACTGTATTTTTTAAGAAACTGGAAAAACTAACCACAAAATATATTTGGAGAGGCAAGAGGCTCTGAATCGCCAAAGACATATTGAAAAAGAAAAATGAAGTTGGAGGTATCACACTACCTGACTTGAAAACATACTATAAAGCTACAGTGATCAAAACTGCATGGTTTTGGCACAAGGATAGACCTACTGACCAATGGAACCGAATTGAGAGTTCTGATATAGATTGTCACATATACAGTTGTCAGATATTTGACAAGGCCATGAAACCCACTCATTTGGGAGAGAATGACCTCTTTAACAAGTGGTGCTTGGAGAATTGGATATCCACATCCAATAGAATGAGAGAAGAATAACATCTCACACCTTATACAAATATCAAGTCAAGATGGATGAAAGATCTAAATATAAGAGCCAAAACCATAAAGACCTTGGAAGATAATGTAGAGAAGCATCTACAGGACCTTGTAATAGGAAATGGTCTCATGAAGAAAAAAATAGATAAATGGGATCTCATCAAATTTAAAAACTTCTGCACCTCAAAAGATGTTATTAAGAAAATAAAAAGGCAGCCTAACCAATGGTAGAAAATATTTGGCAACCATATATCTGATAGCAGTTTAATATCCTTCATATATAAAGAAATCCTACACCTTGAAAATAAAGAGAAAAATAACCCATTTAAAAATGGGCAAGGGACCTGAAAAGACACTTCTCCAAGGAAGAAATACAAATGGCTAAAATGCACATGAAAAAATGCACAACATCGCTTGCTATCAGGGAAATGCTAATCAAAACTACAATGAGATACCATCTTACACCCATCAGAATGGCAGCTATTAAAAAACAGCAGACACTAAATGTTGGAGAGGATGTGGAGGAATAGGAACTCTCATCCACTGCTGGTGGGACTGTAGTATGGTCCAGCCACTGTGGAGGACAGTTTGGTGGTTCCTCAGAAAACTAACAATAGATCTGCCATATGATCCAGCAATTCCACTGCTGAGTATATACCCAGAAGAACTGAAAGCAAAGACACAAAGAGACATATGCACTTCAATGTTCATAGCGGCCTTGTTCGCCATTGACAAAAGTTGGAATCAGCCCCGGTGCCCATCAACAGATGATTGGGTAAGCAAAATTTGGTACATACATACAATGGAATATTACTCAGCTGTAAGAAGGAATAAAATGCTAACACATGGAATAACATGGATTAATCTTGAAGAAATTATGTTGAGTGAAGCAAGCCAGGCACTGAAGGATGAAGGGTATATGACCTCACTGATTTGAACTGAGGAAAATGAGCAGTCTCTGAGAACCATTGTCTGATAGAGAGGTTAACAAGGGAGAGAAAGAGAAGAGCAGGCTTTGAGACATCACCCATATGGATATAATCTATGGTAAAGACATAGAATATAGTTGCATATTGAAGGATAGGACAGAGGGGTAGTGATATTACTGGGTTTGGTAGTGCAGCATTGACAGGCAGGTTGATTAAGAAGGGCAGGTTCAAATACCCAGGGAATGTAACTATGAATCTTGTCATTCCATGAGTCAAGACAGGGGAGTGTCATATGGTCCATGGGGGTGGGGAGGAAGGAACAGTTAAAATCTAATGGGGTATTTAGTGGTCAGGTGAAAGGTTTTTTATACTTTACAGTAATGGACACAGGAAATGGTAAATATCATCAAAACTTATTAAACTGTATCATCTAAATTGTAAACTATACTGTAAATCATTGACAATATTTTGTTGCTATATTTTGCTATATGTATAACAGTTATAACAATGCTAACATCCAAAAAAAAAAGTGTTTTAATATGGGGTGGGGAATGGGGATGGTTTGGTATCTGGGAGTCTCTGGTATTCCATGAGTGAATTTACTGTGATTTAAAACTTCTTTGAAAATTAAATGAAAAATTGGGAGACACTTGGGATTGAGAGGGGGAAGGTGTCACGGCACACTGGACATCTGATAACACAGTGATAAAAGGAATAAAGAATAAATATATATATTTTAAAAGGCATTTCTTTTGCTTTTTTTTCCATTTTTCTGAATGTCCCAATCTGCTAATTATATTTTGTTTTGTTTTTTGTTTGTTTGTTTGTTTTTGTTTTGTTAATTTTTCCTGAGTTTCCTTATGTTTGTCTCTTGCATGTAAGCTTATCATTGTTGCTTCGTTTTTCTATTAAGTGTATTTGATTATTATATGGGCTACATGTTCATGGAAGATTTAGATGACAGAAGAGTTACAATGGGTACTACAGGGGATTATTGGTGGGAGTTGTCTGGGAGGGGGGATTCATGGGAGTAAGTTCATCTGAAAAAACATGAAAGATATACAAAATTGTTTAAAAGATCAAAGGATGCGTCATGGTCATGGTGGGTGGACAATCACTCAATAAATGAGGAAATCTGAATTCCTAGCCTGGAGAGCTCTGCCGTATTCTCCAAGGGAGCAGCAACAGTCCTCTGAGTGCGGGGACAGGATCTGTCAAAAGAGGATGGCCCACTGATGAATTCCGGTTATTGAAGACCACCCTTATGAGTCTTTGCTCTTGTAACTGAAACTTAGCTTACTGTTATGGGGTGCCTAAGTGTTGCTGCCTGAGAGCCTCCTTGTTGCTCAAATGTGGCCTCTCTGTAAGCCAAACTCAGCATATGAATACATTACCTTCCCCCAACGTGGGACATGACTCCTAGGGATGAGCCTCTCTGGCAACAAGGGATTAATACCAAGTGCCAACAGGCAACACAACTGGAAAAAGGCCTTGAATAAAAGGGGGAAAAGGTAAAGCCAAATGAGTTCAAGTGGCTTAGAGACTTCAAAGAGTGTTGGGAGGTCATCCCAGAGGTAACACTTATGCACATCTCAGTAGGAGCTCATAGAACATCAAAGTGCATATCACCCCACACAGAGGGGCTCCTGAGTGCTCTGGAGACACCCTGGTCCTATATATGGGGGAATAGACCCATCGACTGATGCCTTATCAGTGGGCTCTATTTTGGGATCTGTGCTCCTGAGAGTGGCAGAATTGGACTCAAATAAGTCCTTCCTGAACATGGTTCATCAGTCCCTTCTATTCAAACCTATATGTGATGCTGGAGTTTTTAGGTATACTTCCAGAGACTGAAGCCTCCAGCCTACTTACGTGCCAGGTGAGCGTGGAATCTCAGTGGAGCTGCAACTCCTACCCTACAGCTCAATGGACTCACCCAAGTCACATGGGGAGTAGACAATGATGCGCAATGGCCATCCCAGGGAATGGAGGCAGGATCATCCCACCCACCATGTCCATGGGATATAAGCCCTTTCTCACTCAGAGGTGGAGTGGACATCACCATCCCAGCCCCCTCAGGATTGGGGGAAGAACTATGGACTAGAGTGTACTTAATGGTATTCTGTTGTACACATATGGTGATTCTAGCAATGGAAGAAATTATAACAGTGAGGTTGAGCTAGTGGCCACTGGACACTTTTGGGGCAGGGAGGGGATGTGCAGTTGAAATACAGGGGCTTTTATGGGACTTGGAGGTTGTCCTGAGTGCCGTTGTGGCATCAGATGTAGGCCATTTTAAATCAGCAAACAACATTTTCAGAATTGTGTGGGAGAGAGTGTGTTCTACAATGTGAACTATGGTCTATGGTTGATGGCAAGGCCCCAGGATGTGTAAGTCCATTGAGGGTGATGGGCCATACTTGTGGGAGATGTTTGGGTAGGATGTGGTGGGAGGTGTGGGAGGTGGGGAACATGGGAATCCCTGTAGGTTCTGTGTAATATTTAGGTAATCTAAGCACCTAAAAAAAATATATATATATATATACATAATATATATTATATATAAATAAATAACATTTTTGTAATAAAATGCACATATATGCATATATATTTATATATCATTTTACAAATATTGGTATGTATTATGAAAATTTTGATTTTTACCCACAATAATAAATAAATAAATTTAAATAAATAAATAAATAAATAAATAAATAAATAAATAAACAAACAAATAAATAAATAAATAAAACATACTACAAATCTACAGTGGTGAAAACTCATGGTATTGGTACAAGGATCGAGGCATTGACCAATTGAATCGAATTAAGTGTCCTGATATATATCCTCACATTATACAGTTATCTGATATTCAACAAGGCCACCAAGCCCACCCAGTTTGGAGGGAATGGCCTCTTCAACAAGAGCCTAATATCCTGAATATATAAAGAAACCCTACAACTTGAAAATAAAGACTAACAACCCATTTAAAAAGTGGGCAAATGACCTGAAAAGACACTTCTCCAATGAAGAAATAGAAATGGCTAAAAGGCACATGAAAAAAATACTTAACATCTCTAGCTATTACAGAAATGCAAATCAAAACTACATTGAGATACCATCTTATACGATTACAATGGCAGCTATTAAAAAACAGCAGGCTATAAGTGTTGGGGAGGATGTGGAGGAATGGGAACCCTCATCCACTGCTGGTGGGATTGGGGAATGGTCTAGTCACTGTGGAGGACAGTTTGGTGATTCCTCAGAAAACTAACTATAGATCTTCCATATGATCCAGCAATTCCCCTGCTGGGTATATACCCTGAAGAACTGAAAGCAAGGATATGAACAGATATATGCACACCAATGTTCATAGCGGCATTGTTAACTATTGCCAAAAGTTGGAATCAACCCAGGTACCCAACAACAGAAGAATGGATAAACAAAATGTGGTACATACATACAAAGGAATATTACTCAGCTCTAAGGAGGAATAAAGTGCTAACACACGGGATAACATGGATGAATATGGAAGACCTTATGTTGAGTAAAGCAAGCCAGGCATTGAAAGATGAACATTACATGACCTCATTGATATGAATTAAGGAAATTGAGCAGTCTCTGAGAACTATTGTCTGAAATATAGGTGTACAAGAAAGAGAAAGAAAAGAAATTTGTGAGCCATAACCCATATGGACTTAAGCTATGGTAAAGAGATAGAGTGTAGATGTGTATTGAAGGGGTAGGACAGGAGCGTAATGATATATTGGGTTGGGTGGTGCAGGGTTGACAGGTGGGTAGATTGGGAAAGGTGGGTTAGAATACCCAGGATACTGAGCAGAGAGCAGAAATAGACAGGTGGGCATCTCTTAAGAGCAAGCACATTTTCTATTAGGGGAAGACAAACCAGTGTGTCATGACCTCTTCTTGCATGTAACTATGAATCTTGTCATCCAATGAGTCAAGCCAGGGGGCCATCATGGGACATGGGGGATGGGGAGGAAGGAACAGAATAGATCAAACAGGGGGTATTTAGTGGTCAGTGGAAACGTTTTTCATTACCTGACAGCGATGGACATGGTACATGGTAAATGTCATCAAAATTTATAAAAGTATACAATCCAAAATGTAATTCATACTGTAAACCATTATCAATGTTTAGTAGCTATGTTTCACTATCTGTATATCAGTTATAACAATGATACAATCCACATACAAAAAGGTTTTAATATGGGGTGAGGAAAGGGGGAGGAAGTTGGGTATATGAGAGGGTCTTGCATTCTGTGTGTGACTTTGCTATGACCTAAAACTTCATTGAAAATTAAATGAAAAATAGTGAGACACTGGAGAGTGAGAGGGGGGAAGGTGACATGGTACAGACTGGACACCAGATAGTGCAGTGATAAAAGGCAAAATGTCAAAAAAGGTTTTTTTTTAGTTTTCTCAATTTTTGAATAACCCAATCCTTTAATTTAATTTTATTTTTAGTTATTTTTTAAGTTTTCATGTATTTTATCTCTTACATTTCAGCATCATTATTATTCCATTTTCCTATTAATTGTATTTGGCTACTGTATTGGCTTCATCTTCAAAGAAGCTTTGGATCACATAAGGGTTACAACTGGGGTGGGAGAGGATCGTTGGTGGGGGGTGTCAGGGATGGGGTGCATGGGAGGAGTTTCACCTGAACATATATAAAAGGTATATAAAATTGTTCAAATGCTCATGGTGCATGGTCACAGTGGGTGGAGAACCACTCAATAAATGAGAGAATACTGAATTCCCAACCTGGACAGCTCTGCCATATTCTCCATGGGAATAGCAACAGTACCGCAAGTGCAGGGGCAGTGTCTGACAAAGGAGGATGATCCACTGATGGGCTTTTGTTATTGATGACTAGCCTTATTCATCTTTGCTCTTGAAATTGAAACTTAGCCTATTGTTATGGGGTGCCTAAGGGTTTCCTCCTGAGAGCCTCCTTGTTGCTCAAATGTGGCCTCTCTCTAAGCCAAACTAACCAAATGAATGCATTACCTTCCTCCCAGCATAGGACATGACTCCTGGGGATGAGCTTCCGTGGCATTGAGGGATTACTAACAAGTGCCAACAGGCAATACAACTGGAAAAAGACCTCATATAAAAGGGGAAAAAGTTAAGGCAAATGATTTCATATGGTTAAGAGACTTCAAAGTGAGTCAGGAAGTCATCCCACAGGTAACACTTATGCACATCTCAGTAGGACCTCATAGGCTTCCAATGTGGATAACACCCCATATGGAGGGGCTCCTGAGGGCTCTGGAGACACCCAGGTCCTATATCAGTGTGGATAGCCCCAGAGTTTTGTGCCTTATCAGTGGGACCTACTTTGGAATCCTTGCTCCTGACAGTAACAGATTTGGACTCAAATATGTCTTCCCTGCACATGATCCTTCTGTCCCTTCTATTCAAACCTATGTGTGTTTCCAGAGTTTGTAGGTGTACTTCCAGAGACCATGGTCTTTGGGCTGTCTATGTGCCAGCTGGGCCCAGAATCTCGGTGGAGATGTAACTCCTACTCTACAGCACAATGGACTCACCCTGGACACCTGGTGGTGAGATGATGATGGACAATGGCCATCCCAGGGAATGGAGAGAGTATGCAGCTGCAGGCAGGATAAACCCATCCATTTTATCCATGAGATATAAGCTCCTCCCACTTGGAGGTGGAGTGGACATCACCATCTCAGACTCCTTAGGATTGGGGGAAGAGCTATGGACTGGTGTGGACTTACTGGTATTCTGTTACATGCATGTTGTGATTCATGGAATGGAAGTAACTACAACATTAATGTGGAGCCAGTGGCCACCGTATGTTTTTTTAGGTACAAGGAGAGGGAAAAGCAGTTGTAATACAGGGGCCTTTTTTGGACTTGGGAATTATCTTGAGTGACATTGCAGTGACACATATTGGCCATTTTATATCATTATTTAACATGCAGAACTGTGTGTGAAAGAGTGTGATCTACAATGTGAACTATGGTCCATGCTTAGTGGCAAAGCTCCAAAATGTGTATATCTATTGCAGGTGATGTGCACACTAGTGAAGGATGTTTATGTGGGAGGTGTGGGAGGAGTGGAGGTGGAGTATATGGGAATCCCTACAATTTTTTTGTAACATTTATGTAATCTAAGTATCTTTTAAAAAATAAAAAATAAAATTATAAAAAAAAAGTGAGGGGTAATGTGAGAATGCATGATCATCATGAGGCATGGGGAATTTTTAAGTGTTTATGGAGTATGAAAGAATGATTTAACTGGCAAGACCAAGCAGGATTGTAGCTAGTGCTTATGACTCTGTTTCAATGGAGATCAATATACTAGCCATGTGCTGTTTCATTGAAAAAAATGCAAAATTTGAAGTCAGGGACTTTTAAGGCTTTCATCATTGAATGTGGTAAATCATCATACAGACATAAGAAAATAAGTGGTCTTGATTTGTATATGTTAATAACAGTAACTGTGGAGTCAACTGGACAGTAAAAAAAATGAGAAATAGAGGCTGATGTTTGTCAAGGGGCACCAGTATGCTGGAGGTCCATGTGTAGAAAGAGAATATGGACATGGAGAGTATTTGTGTGAATAAACTAGAACAAGAGGTTGTAATCACAGGGTAGGACTTCTGATTAGAGAAGTGATAAGGACATTCCAACTAACATCTAGGAGTAGTATGTAAGTCCCAAGGAATTTGAGCTAGGTAGACAGGAGAAACGAAGTTCACATTTTTACTGTGTCAATTTCTAATCATGAAATTTTTTTGTATTAATATTTTCTGAACCTCTGGAGTGTTTTATTTATTAAATTGGTTAATAAACCATAAGCAGAAGGATCATTGTAAGTAGTAAATAAGTGAATACATATAAATCTTCAAGGACAGACTGATGGTGCTGGTGTGCACTCACACAGAAGGTTTGATTGAATAAGGGTTTGGTCCAAGCTCATGTGTGTCATGAATAGACAAATGTAGCAGTTTAATAGCAACTTTCCTCTAGGAATGGGTCCTGTGGCCACCATGAAGACTCACACTCCTTTCTCTGGTAGAATTTCTATCCTAAAGAAATCTGTCAATATTTGAGGAGAAAGATTAAATGAACTGTGGGACAGGGACAAAATGGAAAACAATGTCATCATTAAAACTGTTGGAATAAATGAATTAATTATAGAAAAGCCAATATGAGCAATTGACTAAGTGAAAAACACAGCAAGACAATAGAAAGCACATTGTGATGCATTCTGTAAAGGATGCTCTCATTCTCTCATCTGTGCATCTCTGAAAACAAAAGTGCTCAGGAGATATGAAACATAATAGTAAAATGGTTCATTTTTGGCATATAGACTTAGATGATTCTTCATTTTATTCTTTTGTCTTATCTGCACTTTCTATATATTCTAAAATGAACATGTATTACTTTTGAGCAGAATAATTTCAAAAATAAAAAATGTGCACAGGGCCAGCTACATAATCTGTGGGGCTCAATGCAAGTGAAAATGCTAAGCCCATTGATGAAAGATTAATAAGAATTTTCAGATGGCATCTGTAGAGTGTGGGCCCTTCTGAGCAAGTTGATGTTGAAGTGGAATCTGGCTGTGAGAATGGAATGTTATAGAGAGAAGCACCAGGACCTTCAGCCCCACATAGAAGTGTAGTGGGACAGTGTGCAAGTCAGAGGGGTGGGGCAATAAGGTTCTTAAGAGACAGAAATAGACCCCAAACATGTTAGGAGACCCTTACCAGCCCATAGTGCCTCCACACCCCACCTCAGGCATGGCCGACAAAGTCTCCTCTCCTGGGGTCCCAGAGTGAATTCTCCCCACCAGAAGGCAAATGAATATGTTCAAATTGCACTGATGGAGTTGTTAGGCATTTGGCAAAACTTCCCAGGAGGGAGCTGGTAGCAGTTGTGCTGTGGAGGCTTCAGTTACTCAGAGGAGAGGAAGAGGGAAACAGCCTGGGAAATGAGGGTAGGTTAAAGGACTGTAAGGCTGGAACCCTGCAGCCAGGAAAAGGTTGGGGGCACAGCCTGAGAGGCATGGCAAAAAGTGGTCAGGGTGAGAATACTCTTGATCCATCTGAGGGTGCACTGCTCCCTCCCCTGATTAATCTCATGGATCTTCCTGGCCTCCAGGTTTCTAACTGATTCTCTCCAAGTCCTGAACACCAAACACTGAGTGGACCAGTATCTGTGAGTCCTTAAAGGCTGCTCCACAGGAGAGGCAATGGGCAGTGGGGCATAGATGATTGCATAGACAGTTGGGTTTCTGTCTCCTGCCAGAAATTTCTCCCACTTACTCTGAGGATGCCCTGAGGGGTGGGATATAGCAGCAGCCCAGCAATGAGTGTGGATGTCCCTTGTTTTCCATTCATCACTAAACCTTGGCTCTGACCTCATAAAGCCAGACGTATCCACTGAGAGATGGACAGAAGAGAAGTGATTCAGGAAAAGGGAAAGCAGAGAAAAAGATAGGGGGAGAAGAGTGGGTCAAGTAATGGCAAAGTTGAAAGTCAGTGTTGGGAATTTAATCATGTCACCTCTGAAGACTTTGTAGATGTGACCTACACAGGCCAGATAAGAGTAGGAGAATGGGTACAAGGATACTGCAGAGTCCAGAGGGAATAGGCTCAGGAAGTGACCGGGAGAAAGCATTTCCCACTCACTATTCTTCATACAGTGTTTGGAGACATGCAGGGCTGCTGTGAGAATAAATTTTTGTTTTGTTTTATTTTTTAATTTACTTTATCTTTTAATATTCTTTATTTTTAAAAAGATACTTAGAATACATAAATGTTACAGAGAATATATAGGGAATTCCCACATGCCCTATCCTCACACCTCCCACATTTTCCCACATTGGCCACATCTTTCATTTGTGTGGTACATTCATTGCAATTAATATGCAATTAATAGACACATTTTGGAGCATTGCCACTAAGCATGGATTATAGTTTATATTGTAGTTTACAGTCTCTCCCACTGAATTCTGTAGGTTATGGCAAGATATATAATAACTGATATCTGTCATTGTAATGTCATTCAGAACAATTCCCAAGTCTGAAAAATGCCCCTATATTACACCTGATTTTTGCTCTAACTACCCTCAGAACCTCCAGTGGCCACTGCCTCCACATCAATATTTCTTCCAATGCTAGAATAAGAATAAGTACATAGAAGAATACCAGTAAGTCTACTTTAGACCATAGATCATTCCCCAATTCTGAGGATTCTGGGATGGTGGAGCCCATTCAACCTTTAACTGAGGGGTGGGGCTTTGATCCCATATGACCCAAGGATAGGACTCTCTTATTTGCAGTTGTAGAGACACTCAGTTCCTTGGTATGTTGGTTATCCATCATCTCCTTGTTAGTTGTCCAGGGTGAGTTCAAAGAACTGCAAAGTAGGTGTTGAAACTGTTGAGATTCAGGGCCCAGCTGGCACTTGGAGAGCCCAAGATTCAAGTCTCTTGGACATACACATACCAATTTTTACTAATTATAAGTTCAAATAGAAGGACAGAAGAGCCATGTTTAGGGAAACTGCAACTAAGCGCAACTCTGTCACACTGGGGAGCATAAATTCCAAAATAGGGCCCACTGGAAATGCACCAAACTTCTAAGCTATCTGCCCTGACTGGAAGTTTCCAGATCCCTGCTATTGAGAGTAATATGTTCTTTGGCTGTCAAAGAAATCCTGCTGAGATGTGCATAAGCCTTACCTCTGGAATGACCTCCAGACAAATTTTGAAGTCTTTTATCCATGAAAATTCATTTGTCTTTACCTTTTCCCCCTTTTGGTCAAGGGTTTTTTTTTTTTTGTTGTTGTTGTTGTTTTTTTGCAGTTTCATTTAATGTTGGTAATTGGTAACAATCACTCAGTGCCAGGGATGTTCATCCCCGGGAGTCATGTACTATACTGGGGGAAGTTATTTTGTTTATATGCTGAGTTTAGCTTAGAGATAGGTCACATTTGAGCAAGAAAAGGGCTCCCAGGAGGTAACTCTTTCGTACCCTAACACTAGTTTAAGTTTCCATTTCAAGAGTAAAATTTCATCAGCACAGTCACCAATATCAAGGGTCCACCAGTGGACAACCCTCCTTCACTAGTCATTGCCCCTGTACATGAGGGATTCTTGGTGTTCCATTAGAGAATGTGGCAGAGCTCCCCAGGATGACAATTTGATATTCTTTTTATTATTTTGTGAATCTCCACCCACTGTGGCAATGCCCCATGAACATTTGAACACATTTATATGTATGCCCAGGTGAACTTCTTCCCATGTATCTGCCATCACTGACACCCCAGAAAAATGGTCCTCCCCTGCCACAGTTGTAACACTTCTGTGATCAAAAACTCCTTCAAACATGAAGCCAATAAAGTACCCAATTACAATTAATAAGAAAAAATAATGATAGTTTTAAACACAAGAGATAAAATACAGAAAATATTTTAAAAACTAAAACTAAAATAAAATAATTTGGATTGAAGAAATAATGGAAAATATTTTTAAAGAAAAATTTTAATATATTTTGCTTTACATCACTCTAAGATCTGTTGTCCTGTAAGTACAATGACAATTTCTTCCATTTAATTCCCCAGTATCTTACTTTTTTTCATTTTGTCTTCATAGAAGTTTCAAGTCACATTAAAGTCACATAAAAGTACAGGCGACTCCCATTTACAAAACATGCTCCCCGTATCCTCCCTTCCCATATTAATAACCTTTTTATATGTGGATGATATATTTGTTACAACTGATGTACACATATTGAATCTTAACTACTCATCATGGCCAATGGTTTACATTATGGCTTGTATTTTGGACCATACACTATTATAAATTTTTGATGAAACATAACATGGCCTATAACCATCATTGCAAGATTATGGAGTACATAATGGAGTACAGTTCCATTGCCGCAAAATATCCCCTGTCCCATCTATTCTATTCTGTTCTTCCCCTTCCCTTGGGGCCCATGGCAACCATCAGGCTTCACTCCTTGTAGGACAATCTTCATAAATACTTGCAACAACACTGAGGGCTTGTCACACTGGTCTATACTCCCCTATTAGGCACTGTCCATGCTCTCGAGAGACTCCAACCCCTCTGTTTGAGATCATAGCAGGCCTCCCCAGGATAGGAGTCCAACACCTTCCCATCATTATGTGGGTTTCCACCCACTGATACATCACACTATGACAAAATGATCACTAGCACATTCCCTAGAAGACTGCCCCAGTTGTGCCCTGTCCAGAATGTCCCCCATCAAACACCTGAAGCCAGTAACCCTTTCTTGTCATATTGTCAAAAGAGCTTTCCCAACATTATAGTTTCAACCACGTACCTGCCAATACCCAGTGATCACCTGCTTACTCCCCCAACCCTCACCCTTGTTCTATGAAGCATCCAACACACCCTTCCCATACTACTCCCTATCCAATCTCCACTGCCTAACCCAATATTATCACTACATCCTTCTCATATTCCTTCACAGCACAGTTGTGCACTTACAACTTTTCATAAATTTAACCTGTATGGCTGTTGACTCACATTCTTCTACCTTTCTATTTCCTGTAAACCTATCTTCCAGGCTCTAGCTCTGTGAG
>JAKSZT010054389.1:52274-67599 GCA_026826555.1 Tolypeutes matacus | reverse complement strand
TGGAATCAGCCCCGGTGTCCATCAACAGATGAATGAGTAAGCAAAATGTGGTACATACATACAATGGAATATTACTCAGCTGTAAGAAGGAATAAAGTGCTAACACAGGGAATAACGTGGAATAATCTTGAAGACCTTATGTTGAGGGAAGCAAGCCAGACACTGAAGAATGAACAGTATATGACCTCACTTATTTGAACTGAGGAAAGTGAGCAGTCTCTGAGAACCATTGTCTCATAGAGAGGTTAACAAGGGAGAGAAAGAGAAGAGCAGACTTTGAGCCATCACCCATATGGACATAATCTATTGTAAAGGGATAGAGTATAATTGCATATTGAAGGATAGGACAGAGGGGTAGTGATATTACTGGGTTTGGTAGTGCAGCATTGACAGGTGGGTAGATTAGGAAGGGCAGGTACTAATACCCAGGGCATGTAACTATGAATCTTGTCATTCCATGAGTCAAGACAGGGGAGTGTCATATATCCCAGGGGGTGGGGAGGAAGGAAGTGTTAAGATCTAATGGGATATTTAGTGGTCACAGGAAAGGTGTTTTTTACCTTACAGTAATGGACACAGGACATGGTAAATATCATCAAAACTTATTAAACTGTATCATCTAAATTGTAAACTATACTATAAATCATTGGCAATGTTTTGTGGCTATATTTTGTTATATGTATAACAGTTATAACAATGCTAATATCCAAAAAAAAGGGTTTTAATATGGGGTGGGAAAGGGGGCTGGTTTGTTATCTGGGAGTCTCTGGTATCCCGTGTGTGACTTTGCTGTGACTTAAAACTTCTTTGAAAATTAAATGAAATATTGGGAGACACTGGGGATTGAGAGGGGGAAGGTGTCATCGCACACTGGACATCCGATAACACAGTGATAAAAGGAAAAAAGAATATATATATTTAAAGGCATTTCTTTTGCTTTTTTTTTTTTCATTTTTTTGAATGTCCCAATCCACTAATTATTTATTGTTTTGTTTTGTTTTTTCTTTGATTGTTTGTTTGTTTGTTTGTTTCCTGAGTTTCCTTATGTTTGTCTCTTGCATGTAAGCTTATCATTGTTGCTTCTTTTTCCTATTAAGTGTATTTGCTTATTATATCGGCTATATGTTCATGGAAGATTTAGATCACAGAAGGGTTACAATGGGTACTGCAGGGGATTATTGGTGGGGGGTGTCTGGGAGGGGGGATTCATGGGAGTAAGTTCATCTGTATATACATGAAAGATATACAAAATTGTTCAAAAGATCAAAGGATGCGGCATGGTCACGGTGGGTGGACAATCACTCAATAAATGAGGGAATCTGAATTCCTAGCCTGGAGAGCTCTGCCACATTCTCCAAGGGAGCAGCAACTGTCCTCTGAGTGAAGACACAGTGTCTGTCAAAAGAGGATGGCCCACTGATAAGTTCTTCTTATTAATGACTACCCTTATTCATCTTTGCTCTTGTTACTGAAACTTAGCTTACTGTTATGGGGTGCCTAAGAGTTTCCACCTGAGAGCCTCCTTGTTGCTCAAATGTGGCCTCTCTCAAAGACAAACTCAGCATATGAATGCATTAGCTTCCCCCAATGAGGGACATGACTCCAGGGGATGAGCCTCCCTGACAATGAGGGATTAGTACCAAGTGTCAACTGGCAACATAACTGGAAAAAATCCTTAAATAAAAGGGGGAAAAGGTAAAGCCAAATGAGTTCAAGTGGCTTAGAGACATGAAAGAGTTTTGGGGGGTCATCCCAGAGGTAAGGCTTATGCATACCTCAGCAGGAGCTCATAGAATATCAAAGTGCATATCACCCCACATAGAGGGGCTCCTGAGAGCTCTGGAGACACCCAGATCCTATATAAAGGGGGATAGCCCCAGAGATTGATGCCTTATCAGTAGCCTCCCTTTTGGAACCTGTGCTCCTGAGAGTGACAGAAGTGGACTCAAATAAGTCCTCCCTGCACATGGTTCATCAGTCCCTTCTATTCAAACCTATATGTGATGCTGGAGTTTTTATGTATACTTCCAGAGACTGGAGCCTCCGGCCTACCTATGTGCCAAGTGTGTGTGGAATCTTGGTGGAGCTGCAACTCCTTCCCTAAAGCTCAATGGATTCATCCAAGTCACCTGGCTAGTAGACAACGATGGGCAATGGCCATCCCAGGGAATAGAGGCAGGATCATCCCACCCGCCATGTCCATGGGAAATAAGCCCTCTCTCAAATGGAGGTGGATTGGACATCACCATCCCAGTCCCCTCAAGACTGGGGGAAGAAATATGGACTAGAGTGGACTTAATGGTATTCTGTTGTACACATACGGTGATTCTAGCAATGGAAGAAATTATAACAGTGAGGTGGAGCCAGTAGCCACTGGACACTTTTGGGGCAGGGAGGGGATGTGCAGTTGAAATACAGGGGCTTTTTCAGGACTTGGAGTTTGTCCTGAGTGCCATTGTGGCAACGGATATAGGCCATTTTAAATCAGCAAACACCATTCAGAACTGTGTGGGAGAGAGTGTGTTCTACGATGTGATCTGTGGTCTATGGTTGATGGCAAGGCCCCAGGATGTGTAAGTCCATTGAGGGTGATAGGCCACAGTTGTGGGAGATGTTTGTGTGGGATGTGGTGTGAGATGTGGGAGATGGGGAACATGGGAATACCTGTAGGTTCTGTGTAATATTTAGGTAATCTAAGCACCTAAGAAAAAATATATATATATATTTTATATATATATATACATTATATATATATATATATATAAATAAATAACATTTTTGTAAGCAAATGCACATATATGCATATATATTTATATATCATTTTACAAATATTGGTATGTATTGTGAAAAAATTTGATTTTTACCCACAATAATAAATTAATTAATTAAAATAAATAAATAAATAAATAAATAAATAAATAAATAAATAAAAAGACATACTACAAAACTACAGTGGTGAAAAACACATGGTATTGATACAAGGATCGAGTCATTGACCAATGGAACTGAATTGTGTACTCATATAAATCCTTGCAAATACAGTCATCTGATATTCGACAAGGCCACCAGCCCACCCAGTTTGGATAGAATGTCCTCTTCAAAAAGTGCAGCATGGAGAACTGGATATCTTTATCCAAAAGAATGAGGGAGGAACACCATCTCACAACTTATAAGAAAATCAACATAAGGTGGGTCAAAGATCTAAATATAAGAGCCAAGACCATAAAGACCTTGGAAGCTAATGTAGGGAATCATCTACAGGACTTGAAATAGGAAATGGTTTAATGAACTTCAGACCCAAAGTATGAGCAGCACAAGAAATAAATAGATAAATGGGATCTCCTCAAAATTAAAATTTTTGCACCACAAAGGATGTTATCAAGAAAATAAAAAGGCAGCCTAGGCAATGGGAGAAAATATTTGTCATCCATATATCTGATAGGAGCCTAATATCCTGCATATATAAAGAAACCCTACAACTTGAAAATAAAAAGGCTAACATCCCATTTAAAAAGTGGGCAAGTGATAAGGGCCAAGATGGCGTTAGTGTAGGAGGGCACACACTGCAAGCTCCCAGAGCAAGGACAATTGTGGATGGGGTCCCACCCAGGGGTCTGTGCTGTACACACGTGGAGTGAGAAGCTTGGGACATATATCTGCGTGGATCAACAGCGTGGCCGGAACGGTAGAGATTCGTGAGTTTTAACACTCCCGGTGGTGTTTGGCACAGACGGCTGAGCCCCGTGGTTAAGGAAGAAAAATAAAATAAAATTAAAAGGCCATTTGGAGCCATGAGCAGCGCAAAAAAGTTTTATTTTCTGGGGATCTGGCTGCCTGGTGCCCCTTGGACCTTGTGTGAACAGAACAAATGAGCTAATCAGCACCTGGTGAACCTGGGGGGGATTCAGGTCAGGGAACGGAGCTGATTGTCCTAGCCACCCAGGGATAAGACACAGGCCACTGCGGAGCCAGGAAGAAGGGACACTTCCCAAAAGAGGGAGGGTTCTGTTGGAAGACAGGGAAGGGTATTTTATAATTTTAGACATCGATATGGCTGCCTGCACCACCCCATAGCTTTGGGGAGCAGATAAGCTGACCTGAAGCAGCATTAGGCTGAGAGCAGACGCGAATCTGCACTCAAACTGATTTACTGAGCAGCCCGGTGACGCTCGAGCTCGGCTCCAGAAGGGGCAGAATCCGCCATCTTTAGCACTCCTCACTGACTAACATAAGAGCTACAGCTAACCTGGGGAGTGCGGAAAGTGGGACGTGCTTGATTAATTTCCACGGGCCCAGCTAGGGTCCCTTCCGTAAGGGGGTTGGTCTAGAGGAGGAATTATTTTGGGTCCTGCATTTGACTAAAAACTTAAAATTGAAAAAAAAAAATGTGAGGTCACCTCAACAAATGAAAAATAAATTCTTTTTAATTTAGTTTAATAGCTAAAAGCTGCTTCAGGACCTGCATATAGAACCCTGTGGGGAAATTGATTGATAAACACAAGTAGGCAGGAAGGATCCACGTGGACCCTAGGGGAATCATTGATCCCCCTAGCTCTGTTTGACTGCTTGCCTGTGTGGATCTTTGATTTCTCTTTGTTTCTTTCTGGTCTCTTGCCATTCTTTCCTCTTTCCTACCCTCTTCCTTTTTCCTTCTATTTTTTTTTTAAATAGGTGCTGCCAGCTTATCGCTTCTTTGCTGGGCTTCTTTTACATTAATTTCCCACTCGCAGTATATATTGATTCTGTATTACAAACTATCACTTATCCTTCCTGCATCTTTCTGCCTTCTGTTTTCTGTTGTGGCTCTTAGAAACAACATCTTTTCATAGTCCCCCAACTTAAGGGTGTCAATTCCTATTCCATCTATTTTGCTTTCTTCATCTTTTTTTTTTATTAGTATTAACTTTTCCTTTCAGACTTTTCTTTACTATTTCTCTCCGTCCTCATAATTCTAGCACTCTAAATCACTATATATATATATTCCTCCATTTATTTTCCCAGTCCATTGTAGGAACTCCATATTTTTTTCCTAGTACTCTACACTGCCTACACAAGTTAAATATTCATTTCACTAAGTCTCATTTTGCCCCTCTTCTAACTTTTATCAATATTATAATTATCCTACTGCCTTCCTTACATCTTTAGATTCCTCTGGCCCTAACCTTTTGCCTTCAAGGGAACATAGAAAGAAGCAAGGAAATAAAATAAGAAGAAAAACTTCCAAAGAGAAACGTAACTCACACGCAGAACCAAGAGCTAAATAAAATTCTAGAGCATAGAGAAAAACTAATCAACTGAACAAACCCATCAAGATAATATGATGACCAGAGGGCAACAGAAAAATACAAATGACTCTGAGAAACTGGAAAACATGGACCAGCCCAATGCACAAAATAAAAACCAGGAAGCAATGCAGAACATCGAACATCTAATCAAAGCTATCCAAACAAATATAATGGACCAACTTAAAGGACTGAAGGAAGAGATTAAGGATATAAAGAAGACACTGGGACAACATACTGAAGAAATAGCTAACACGCCTAAAAAGGTAATGGATATGATGGTGAACAAAGGCACAAGCCAAAAAATGTAAAAGCCGCTGGACTTACATGGCAGCAGATTTGAATAGGCAGAGGAAAGAATTAGTGATATGGAAGACAATACAGTTGAAATCAAAGAGATTGTAGGAAAGATAGTCAAAAAGATAGAAAAAATCCAGCATGATTTTAGGGAATTAACTGATAATACAAAACGCACAAACATATGCATTATGGGCATCACAGCAGGAGAAGAGAAGGGAAAGGCAACAGAAGAAGTGTTGAAGGAAATTATGGCTGAAAACTTCCCAACTCTATTGAGAGAGACGGATGTGCAGATCCAGGAAGCACAGCACACCACAAATAGTATAAATCCCAACAGGCCAACTGCAAGACATATATTAGTCAAAATGTCCAATGCTCAAGACAAATAGAAAATACTCAAGGCAGCAAGAGAATAGAGAACCATCGCATACAAGGGAAGAACAATAAGATTAAGTGCTGATTTCTCAGCTGAAACCATGGAGGCAAGAAGACAGTGGTATGACATAGTCAAAACACTAAAAGAAAAAAATTCCAGCCACGAATTCTCTATCCAGCAAAATTGTCATTCAAACATGATGGAGAGTTCAAAATATTCACAGATAAACAGCAAATAAGAGAGTATGTCAAGAAGAAATCAGCACTTCAATAAATACTAAAGGAATCTCTACAAGTTGAAAGGACAAAACGAAGGAGAGAGAGTTGGAGGAGAGTTTAAAAACAACTGAAAAGACAAAAAGAGAAACAAAACAACATATGACATACATTAACCCAAAGAAAAAATGGCTGAAGTAAGTAATTCATTACGAGTAATAACACTGAATGTTAATGGATTAAATTCACCAATCAAAAAACACAGATTGGCAGAATGGATAAGAAAATATCATCCATCTATATGCTGTCTACAAGAAACCTACCTTCGACCCAGTGATTCTAGGAGGCTGAAAGTGAATGGATGGAAAACCATTTTACAAGCTAACAATAGCCAAAAAAGGGCAGGAGTAGCTATTCTAATATCAAACAAAATAGACTTTAAATGCAAAACTATTGTAAGAGCAAAGATGGACACTACATATTAGTAAAAGGAGTAATCTCTCAAGAAGAGAGAACAATCATCAACATTTACGCACGTAATTGAGGTGCCTCAAAATATGTGCAACAAACTCTGGAAAAAATAAGAGGAGAAATAAATTCCTCTACAATTACAGCAGGGGACTTCAACACACCACTATCATCATTAGACAGAACATCTGGCCAGAGAATCAATAAAGAAACTAAGGCACTCAACAATACATTAGAAGACTTGGACTTAATAGACATATACAGAACACTACACCCAAATACAGCAGGATTTACATTCTTCTAGAGTGCACATGGAACATACTCCAAAATAGACCATATGTGTAACCGTTGGGGAATTTGATGTAATTATGAATTCCAAAAATATAATTGGATCATGCTTGTAAACTGATCTGTTAATCTGGGCATGATTAGGTTAGGATTAGGACGTTGAGCCCCACCCATTAGTGGGTGGGGAATTGAATATTAAAGGCAAGGCAAAGGACAGTTGAGGTAGTCTTTTGAGAAGCAGTTTTGATGATTGAAAGAAGGCCCCAGGGTAAAAGAAGCAAGCCGTTCGCCTGATCGTCTGCAGCTGACCTCGTGGAGAAAACAGGAGCTAAGCCTGGAGAGAAATGCAGCCCCGGGAAGAGAGGAACCCCAGAAGCCTGAACCCTGGCAAATGCCGGCAGCTGTCTTGCTCTAACACATAGCAATGGACTGTGGTGAGAGAAGAAACGTAATGCTTTATGGCCTGGTATCTGTGGACTTATACCCCAAATAAATACCCTTTATAAAGACCAACCCATTTTTGGTATTTCACATTAGCACCCCTTTGGCTGACTAATACAATATGTTAGGCCACGAAACAACACTCAATGAATTCAGAAATATTGAGATTATACAAAGTAATTTCTCTGATCACAATGGAATGAAGTTGGAAATCACTAAGTGCCAGAGAAACAGGTTAGGCACAAGGATATGGAAGTTAAACAACACACATTTAGACAAACAGTGGTTCAAAGAGGAAATTTCAAAAGAAATCAGTAACTACCTTGAAACTAATGAAAACGACAACACAACATATCAAAACCTATGGGATGCAGCAAAAGCAGTCCTGAGAGGGAAGTTCATAGCCATAAATTCATATATAAAAAAAGAAGAAAGAGATAAAATTGAAGACCTAACTGCACACTTGGAGGAATTGGAAAAACAACAACAAACTAAACCTAAAGAAAGTAGAAAGCAGGAAATAACAAAGATTAGAGCAGAACTAAATGAAATAGAGAATAAGAAAGCACTGGAAATAATAAACAAAACCAAAAGCTGGTTCTTCAGGAATATCAACAAAATTGACAAACCCTTAGCCAGACTAACAAAGAAAAAGATAGAAGAGATGCAAATACATAAAATAAGGAATGAACAAGGTGATATCACTACTGACCCCACAGAAATAAAGAGTATCAAAAGAGGATACTTTGAAAAATTATATGCCAACAAGAACGACAATTTAGAGGAAATGGACTAGTTTCTAGAAACCCACAAACAGCTGACATTGAGGAAAGAAGAAATAGATGAACTCAACAGTCCAATTACAAGTAAAGAGATAGATTCAGTCATCAAAAACATCCCAAATAAGAAGTATCCAGGACCAGATGACTTCACAGCTCAATTCTACCAAACATTCCAGAAAGAGCTAACACCAATTCTACTTAAGCTCTTCCAAAAAATAGAAGTATAAGGAATATTACCTAACTCATTCTAAGATGCCAACATTACCCTAATACCAAAACCAAATAAAGATACCACAAGAAAGGAAAATTACAGACCAATTTCTGTAATGAACCTAAATGCAAAAACCCTTAAAAAATAATTCATAATCGCATTCAACAACATATGAAAAGGATTATACACCATGACAAAGTGGGTTTCATCCCAGGTATGCAAGGATGGTTCAATATAAGAAAATCAATACACCACATAAACAGATTGAAAGAAAAAAATCACATGATCATCTCTATACATGCAGAAAAAGCATTTGACAAAATACAGCACTCTTTCCTCATAAAAACACTACAAAAGATAGGAATAGATGGAAACTTTCTGAAAATGATAAAGAGTATATATGAAAAACCCAAATCTAACATCATTTTCAACAGTGAAATCCTAAAAGCCTTCCCTCTTAGATCAGGAACAAGACAAGGATGCCCACTATCACCACTCCTATTTAACATTGTCTTAGAAGTACTTGTACGAGCACTGAGACAAGAAAAGGACATAAAAGGCATCCAGATTGGAAAAGAAGAAGTAATAATTTCATTATTTGCAGATGACAAGATCCTATACATAGAAAGCCCTGAGAAATCTAAAACAAGGCTTCTAGAACTTATAAAGGAGTTCAGTAATGTTGCAGGCTATAAGATCAATGCTCAAAAATCAGTAGCATTTCTGTACACCAATAACGAGCAAACTGAGGAGGAAATCAAGGGAAAAAATACCAATTACAATAGTAAATAAAAGAATGAAATACCTAGGAATAAATTTAACTAAAGATGTAATGGACTTATATACAGAAAACTACACAACACTGTTAAAGGAAATCAACGAAGACTTAAATAAATGTAAAAATATTCCCTGTCCATGGATAGGAAGACTAAACATCATCAAGATGTCTATCCTACCCAAACTAATCTACAGATTTAATGCAATCCCAGTAAAAGTCAACACTATATTTTTTAAGAAACTGGAAAAACTAACCACAAAATATATTTGGAGGGGCAAGAGGCCCCGAATTGCCAAAGATATATTGAAAAAGAAAAATGAAGTTGGAGGTATCACATTACGTGACTTAAAAACTTACTACAAAGCTACAGTGATCAAAACTGCGTGGTATTGGCAAAAGGATACCTACTGATGAATGAAACCGAATTGAGAGTTCTGATATAGATCCTTGCATATAGAGTCATCTGATTTTTGACAAGGCCACGAAGCCCACTCGGTTGGGAGAGAATGGTCTCTTTAACAAGTGGAGCTTGGAAAACTGCATATCCATATGCAAGAGAATGAGAGAAGAATACCATCTCACACCTTATACAAAAATCAACTCAAGATGGATGAAAGATCTAAATATAAGATTCAAAACCATAAAGACCTTGGAAGATAATGTAGGGAACCATCTACAGGACCTTGTAATAGGAAATGGTTTCATGAACTTCAAAGCCAAAGAGAAAAAATAGATAAATGGGATCTTCTCAAAATTAAAAACTTCTGCACCTCAAAGGATGTTATTAAGAAAATTAAAAGGCAGCCTACTCAATGCAAAAAATATTCGGCAACCATATATCTGATAGGAGCCTAATATCCTGCATATATAAAGAAATCCTACACCTTGAAAATAAAAGGACAAACAACCCATTTAAAAAATGGGCAAGTGACCTGAAAAGACACTTCTCCAAGGAAGAAATACAAATGGCTAAAAAGCACATGAAAAAATGCTCAACATCGCTTGCTATCAGGGAAATGCAAATCAAAACTATAATGAGATACCATCTTACACCCATCAGAATGGCAGCTATTAAAAAAACAGCAGACACTAAATGTTGGAGAGGATGTGGAGGAAGAGAAACTCTCATCCACTGCTGGTGGGACTGTGGTATGGTCCAGCCACTGTGGAGGACAGTTTGACGGTTCCTCAGAAAACTAACAATATACCTTCCGTATGATCCAGCAATTCCACTGCTGGGTATATTCCCAGAAGAACTGAAAGCAAAAACACAAACAGATATATTGCACAGAACAATGCGGCATTGTTCACCATTGCCAAAAGTTGGAATCAGCCCCAGTCCCATCAACAGACGGATGGATAAGCAAAATGTGGTACATACATACAATGGAATATTACTCATCTGTAAGATGGAACAAACTGCTAACACATGGAATAACGTGGATTAATCTTGAAGACCTTATGTTGAGTGAAGCAAGCCAGGCACTGAAGTATGAAAAGAATATGACCTCACTGATCTGAACTGAGGAAAGTGAGCAGTATCTGAGAACCATTGTCTGAAAGATAGATTAACAAAGGAGAGTAAGAGAAGGTCTGGCTTTGAGCCATCACCAATATGGACATAATCTATGGTAAAGGGATAGAGTGTGGTTGCATGTTGGGGAATGGGGCAGAAAAGTTGTGGTGTTTCTGGGTTTGGTGGTGCAGCACTGCAGAGTGGGTGGATTAGGAAGGGCAGTTTCAAATCCCCAGGGCATGTAACTGTGGATCTTGACATTCCATGGGTAGAGAGAGGGTTGTATCATGGGTGCTGGGGGGCTGGGGGGGTGGGAAAAGTCAAGATCTAATGAGGTGTTTGGTGGTCATGGGTAAGGTTATTCATTACCTTACAGTAATGTACACAGGACATGGTAAATATCATCAAAATTATTAAACTGTATCATCTGGATTGTAAAGTATACTGTAAATCATTGACAATGTTTAGTAGCTATATTTTGCTATCTGTATAATAGTTATAACAATGCTAACATTCAAAAAAAAGCGGATGTTAATATGGGTTGGGGAAGGGGGCGTCGTTTGGTATCTGGGAGTCTCCGGCACTCCGTATGTGACTTTGCTGTGACCTAAAACTTCTTTGAAAATCAACTGAAAAATTGGGAGACAATGGGGATTGAGAGGGGGAAGGTGTCACGGCACACCAGAATCTGATAACAGAGTGATAAAAGGAAGGAAAGAAAAGAATAAAAGAGAAAGAAAATATATATATATATATATATTTATTTAATGCATTTCCTTGGCCTTTTTGTCCATTTTTTGAATGTCCCAATCTGCTAATTATATTTAATATTGTTTTGTTTTTTGTTTGATTATTTGTTTCCCCCCCCCTTTTTTTTCCCCTGAGTTTTCTTATGTTAGTCTCTTGCATGTAAGCTTATCATACTTGTTTCATTTTCCTAGTAAGTGTATTTGATTATTTTATGGACTACATGTTCATGGAGTATTTGGATCACAGAAGGGTTACAATGTGTACTGCAGGGGATTATTGGTGTGGGGTGCCTAGGAGGGGGTTTCATGGGAATTAGTTCATCTGAATATACATGAAAGATATACAAAATCATTCAAAAGATCAAAAGATGAGGCATGGTCACGATGGGTGGACAATCACACAATAAATGATGGAATCTGAATTCCTAGCCTGGAGAGCTCTACCACAGTCTCCAAGGGAGCAGGAATAGTCCTCTCAGTGCAGGGACAGTGTCTGTCAAAAGAGGATGACCCACTGATGTGTTCTTCTTATTGATGACTACCCTTTTGAGTCTTTGCTCTTGTAACTGAGACTTAGCCTGCAGTTGTGGGGTGCCTAAGGGTTGCCAACTGGGAGCCTCCTTGTTGCTCAAATGTGGCCTCTCTCTAAGCCAAACTCAGCATATGATTGCATTACCTTACCCCCAACGTGGGACATGACTCCCGGGGATGAGCCTCCCTGGCAACGATGGATTAATACCAAGTGCCAACTGGCAACACAACTGGAAAAAGACTTTGAATTAAAGGGGGAAAATGTAAAGACAAATGAGTTCAAGTGGCTAAGAGACTTCAAAGAGAGTCGGGAGGTCATCCCAGATGTAATTCTTATGCACACCTCAGTAGGAGCTCATAGAACCTCTAAGTGCCAATCAACCCACATAGAGGGGCTCCTGAGAGCTCTGGAGACACCCAGGTCCACTTAGACTGGATACTCCAGTCTAAGTGGGGTTAGACCCAGAGACTGATGCCTTATCAGTGGGCTCTATTTTGGAATCTGTGCTCCTGAGAGTGACAGAATTGGACTCAAATAAGTCCTCCCTGCACATGGTTCATCAGTCTCTTTTATTCAAACCTATATGTGATGCTGAAGTTCTTAGGTATACTTCCAGAGACTGGAGCCTCCCGCCTACCTATGTGCCAGGTGTGCATGGAATCTCGGTGGAGCTGCAACTCCTACCATACAGCTCAATGGACTCATCTAAGTCAACTGGCGAGGAGACAACGATGGGCAATGGCCATCCCAGGGAATGGAGAGGGCCTGCATCTGCAGGCAGGATCATCCCAACCAACATGTCCATGGGATATAAGCCCTCTCTCACTTGGAGTTGGAATGGACATCAACATCCCAGTCCCCTCAGGATGTGGGGAAGAACTATGGACTAGAGTGGACTTGATGGTGTTCTGTTGTTCACATATGGTGATTCTAGCAATGGAAGAAATTATAACAATTAGGTGGAGCCAGTGGCCACTAGACACTTTTGGGGCAGGGAGGGGATGAGCAGTTGAAATACAGGGGCTTCTTTGGGATTTGGAGGTTGTCCTGAGTACCTTTGTGGCAACGGATGTAGGCCATTTTAAAACAGCACACACCACTCAGAACTGTGTGGGAGAGAGTGTTGTCTACGGTGTGAACTGTGGTCTATGGTTGGTGGCAAGGCCCCAGGATGTGTAAGTCCATTGAGGGTGATGGCCCACACTTGTGGGAGATGTTTGTGTGGGATGTGGTGGGAGGTGTGGGAGGTGGGCAACATGGGAATCCCAGTGGGTTCCATGTAATATTTTGGGAATCTAAGCACCTCTTAAAATATATTTATATATAAACATAATTAACATTTTTGCAAGCAAATGCACATATATGCATATACATTTATATATCATTTTGCAAATGTTTGTATGTATTGTGAGAATATTGATTTTTACCCAGAATAAAAAAAAAATCAATCAATGTAATACACCACATAAATATATTGAAAGTTAAAATCACATGATCATCTCGATTGATGAAGAAAAAGCATTCAACAAAATACAGTACTCTTTCCTCTTTTAAAAAACTCTACAAAATATTGGAATAGATGGAAACTTTCTGAATATGATAAAGGGTATATATGAAAAACCAAAAGCTAACATCATTATCAACAGTGAAATCCTAAAAGCCTTCCCTCTCAGATCGAGAACTAGAGAAGGATGCCCACTATCACCACTCTTATTTAACATTGTCTTAGAAGTACTTGTGCGAGCACCGAGACAAGAAAAGGACATAAAAGACATCTGAATTGGAAAAGAAGAAGTAAAAATTTCTTTATTTGCAGATGACATGATCCTACACAAAGAATGCCATGAGAAATCTAGAACAAGGCTTCTAGAACTTATAAAGGAGTTCAGTAATGTTACCGGCTATAAGATCAATGCTAAAAAATCAGTAGCATTTCTATACACCAATAACGATCAAACTGAGGAGGAAATCAGGAAAAAAAATACCATTTACAATAGTAATTAAAGAATGAAATACCTAGGAATAAATTTAACTAAAGATGTAAAGGACTTATATACAGAAAACTACACAACACTGTTAAAGGAAACCAAAGAAGACTTAAATGAAAGGAAAAATATTCCCTGTTCATGGATAGGAAGACTAAACATCATCAAGATGTCTATCCTACCCAAACTAATCTACAGATTTAATGCAATCCCAATAAAAGTCAACACTGTATTTTTTAAGAAACTGGAAAAACTAACCACAAAATATATTTGGAGAGGCAAGAGGCTCTGAATCGCCAAAGACATATTGAAAAAGAAAAATGAAGTTGGAGGTATCACACTACCTGACTTGAAAACATACTATAAAGCTACAGTGATCAAAACTGCATGGTTTTGGCACAAGGATAGACCTACTGACCAATGGAACCGAATTGAGAGTTCTGATATAGATTGTCACATATACAGTTGTCAGATATTTGACAAGGCCATGAAGCCCACTCATTTGGGAGAGAATGGCCTCTTTAACAAGTGGTGCTTGGAGAATTGGATATCCACATCCAATAGAATGAGAGAAGAATAACATCTCACACCTTATACAAAAATCAAGTCAAGATGGATGAAAGATCTAAATATAAGAGCCAAAACCATAAAGACCTTGGAAGATAATGTAGAGAAGCATCTACAGGACCTTGTAATAGGAAATGGTCTCATGAAGAAAAAAATAGATAAATGGGATCTCATCAAATTTAAAAACTTCTGCACCTCAAAAGATGTTATTAAGAAAATAAAAAGGCAGCCTAACCAATGGTAGAAAATATTTGGCAACCATATATCTGATAGCAGTTTAATATCCTTCATATATAAAGAAATCCTACACCTTGAAAATAAAGAGAAAAATAACCCATTTAAAAATGGGCAAGGGACCTGAAAAGACACTTCTCCAAGGAAGAAATACAAATGGCTAAAATGCACATGAAAAAATGCACAACATCGCTTGCTATCAGGGAAATGCTAATCAAAACTACAATGAGATACCATCTTACACCCATCAGAATGGCAGCTATTAAAAAACAGCAGACACTAAATGTTGGAGAGGATGTGGAGGAATAGGAACTCTCATCCACTGCTGGTGGGACTGTAGTATGGTCCAGCCACTGTGGAGGACAGTTTGGTGGTTCCTCAGAAAACTAACAATAGATCTGCCATATGATCCAGCAATTCCACTGCTGAGTATATACCCAGAAGAACTGAAAGCAAAGACACAAAGAGACATATGCACTTCAATGTTCATAGCGGCCTTGTTCGCCATTGACAAAAGTTGGAATCAGCCCCGGTGCCCATCAACAGATGATTGGGTAAGCAAAATTTGGTACATACATACAATGGAATATTACTCAGCTGT